>JBBPBX010043923.1:0-20568 GCA_038048925.1 Garcialebias charrua
CCACACAGTCTACTACCTGTGGTAGAGAGTGAGAGTACACCCCCCTTTTGTTGGAGGAGGGGTCCTCAAAATCTGTGACACTGAAATCCAAGTGACTGTCAGCATGTCGCGGACTGCCACTTCCAGGACTCACATGTCCTTGAACCAAGGTTTCATCGAAAGCTTGGCTGATAGCTGAATTACCTGTCCCATAGGACAGTACAGCCTCTTCGGTGTAGGATCCTTGGATCTCAACACCTTTCACTACCTGTGGTAGGTAGTGTTCAGTGAGTGCTGACTGTGTCAGCTCGCAGAGGAGGTTCTCTTGTCGGGCCAGAGTCTGGTCCAACTGTTGAGTCTCTACTGTCTCATCTGTAGTTGAAGGTTCACTTACCGGGCTTGTGACCACGGTTGGGGAGTCCCTCGTGGCCACTGCGGTACCTGCGGTTAGGCAGTCTGTACCACAACGAGGAGGCACTTTTATTGGCAGGGGTTTTCTCACTGTTGCCCACATTTCCTGTTGACCATAATCTATAATCGCTTCAAAACGGTTTATAAAGTCTTGGCCAACCAGAAATGGGAATGAGTCAAGTGTGGACACATACACTGGGTGGTGTAGTGTCGTTTTGCCAATCTGCATGTGAACCATAGCTATGGCTGTTAGGGTTGTTCTCGTCTCTGCGAGACCCTGTAGCTCAATAGCACATTCCTCAAAGGGTATTTGCCCGTCAACACCGTTGGCGGCGGTCCTCAGCTCCTCGAACAGCTTGGCCGACATAATAGTTATATCAGAACTGCCATCCAGGAGGGCTTCACGCTCAAGGACACCTTCCAGTGTGATGGGCAGGTAGGCTTTCTTAGCCACCCCCCTTTGCATAAAGTTACACAGAAACCTCACAGGTCTTTGTCCACGTTTCTGTTCACGTGTGACTCTGGCTGTGTAATCTTGTTTACTGTCAGCATCTTGTTGGCTGTCAGCATCATGACCTTCAGGATGTTGTTGTGTGTCAGCAATTGGTTTGCTGTCAACATCCATGGCAATGTTGGTAGTAGTGTGCGCTGAGTTATTTGTGTGCTCTGAGTCTTTGTGAAAGACAGTGCTACACATCGCTCCAGGTTGGTCAATGTTGATAGTGTCATTATCAATGATAACGCCACTCATTGTATCAGGTTGGTCAAGCACAGTAACATTCAAATCTACTGACAAACTACTTACTTCCTCTGTCTCTTCCGAGCATAGAGGTGTTGGGCCATTATTCCGGGACATTCGTGACTCTTTGCCTGTTTCGAACTGTTCAGTTCGAGGTGCGGGAGGTGCAGTTCCAAGGCTCGGGGGTGTCTGTTGGGACAACGCATAGTTACATGAGTATAGGTCCCCATCCTTCAATTTCTTTTGAAGTCCACCCGCCGATTGACCTTGGTTTTCACCCATCTGGTTCGATCTGAACCATTTTGGTTTCTTTCTCCCGCGGATACCCCCACTTTGTGGTTTGTCAGGTTGAAAGGTCTGTTTCTTTTCGCCTTTGTTAGGAGAGGGAGTTGATGAACTTGTCCCTTCTAGCTCCAGCGAGTGGGATTTGACCGCTTCATTCGGGGACACCTGTAAGGGTGTTTTGGCTAGCATGTTAGCTGCAAAGACATCCGCAGCACACTCTACTATTTCATTCAAAGATGTTGCTTCTAAATCACCCCAGGCCAAGTTCCATGGCAACTTGAATCTAACATCAGGGATTAGATTATCCCTGAAAACAGATTTGAAAAGCGTCTGCTCTTCCAGGTCAGGTTCCATCATGTCACCTATATACGCCTTCAAAATTCTGGCAAAGAAAAAATATGGATGTTCATCGTTTCTCTGCAAGACATTTCGGGCAGCTGAGTAGTCACCACACAATGAGAAAGATTTTTCCTCTGTGCAAGGTGCAGGGGGAGCAAGTTCATGGCTCCGGGGTTCCTCTTGGTACCCTCTGATGTATGGGTCTTCTAGAGGCACATACTGTATGAGCCTTGGACGCGTACCGTCTTGAACTTCCATCTTTAACTTGATTTTTTGTGAAAATCAATAAGACAGTTCGAATTTTAATGTGTGCAAATAAATCTTCACTTTTAATGCAGCACTGAGTCAATCAAACTAATCAGCTGTCTGGTTTAAGTGTTTCACTGTGTAATAAGTATTTCTATTCATAGGTACCTTCTTCAGGTTTTACCCTCAAATGAATTGTAAAAGTTAAATGCCTTTTTGCAGTGTTAACTTTAAAATATAACTTATTTTTCAACAACAGTTACTAACTAACCCAAGCATGACGTCCGTTTTACTTACTCAAACACTATTTAAAAGATTCGAAATAAATACATTGTTCACACTAAAATGTACCCAGAATGCTGCTCCATTATGCCTTAAAAAAGATGTATTGCAGTTTGGCTAAACTGTTTTGCTGTATTTTGACAGTTATCAGGAGTGAAAAATGGATTACCTGTTTATTTTAAATATTTTTTATCTAAAATAAACTGGAGGTGTTTGTGTGCTTAGCATAACATGACAGATGGCATTCCAAATAAAAATCAGTGACTTTTATCAATTTGTTGTCTGTTGACATCCTCAAAGTTGTTCTGCTATCTTTGTTTTGATTTTTTGTGAAAATCAAGTCAGCAGATGCTTTCTGTTTATTTTAAATTTTGTATTTAAAATAAACTGGAGTCATTAATTTTACACAGAAAAACGTTAAAAATGCAATTTTTAACTAAAAGTGTACAGTGTACACCAATTCTGTTTAAAATTCAGAGATGTGAAGAGCTTAATGTGGAAATTCTCTGTTCTCCATCATTTTTTTAATTTATTTTATTTAATCTGAAAATCAAATAAAAGATGCTTTTTGAGTGTTATTTTAAATCTCTTCAGTATTTAAAATGAGCATCAATTGTTCGTCTGTACCTCTGTTATTCAAAAAATTTTATTTAAAATAAACAGGAGTTTTTGTTTGTGTACAGAACAATTTTAAAGCTGGTAATTTTCACCATAAAAAATGCTGACTTTATGATGTGTTGAGAGAAAACTCATCTATTAACGTCCAGCAGGGGGCAGCGTCGAGTATGTTATCACGAAGCGACTGAGTTTAAATCAGTACATGGAAAGAAAACAACCTTTTAGGGTTAGTTTTCAGTAAGAACGTGATAATTGCTCGAACCGCGTTCTTGTCAGAGACAAGTTTATGTTGCTAGACAGTGTTGATGGCTTCAGATGAGTGTTTAAGTGTGTGTTCGTGTGTGAACGAGTGTGAACCAGCGAGTGTGACCTGTCACTCAAAGTGCGGCACCTGGAAGTGACGACAAAAATGGGCGGGCCAACGCAGCGTGCGTAGCGCGTCACCAGCTTCAGTGCTTGCGAGGCGGAGCTCGCTACAACATACGTGGCGTCAACAAATCAATCACAGCGTCAGTAGTTCATTCTACAAGCATACATGGCGAATGTAGATCCTTACCTTCGACCAATGTCGTGCCGGAAATGACGACAAAGTGGGCTGGTCGCAACGGCGTGCGACGTGATTGACAGCTCACAACAGCGAATCAGCGTTCGCCACAAGAGTGATTGACAGCACACAACAGCGAATCAGCGTTCGCTACAAGAGTGATTCACAGCACACAGCACTCGTATCATCCAATCACAGCTCATAAACGGACATGAGACACGTCTTCTTAACGTTAGCTTGCACAGCAGACCACAACTTTATAGACTCTTAAAACAACTCAAACGCTACAATTTAACTTCCCAAAATGCTGAAACATGCGGCGCACATCTAGACAGGCCAACTTAGTCACGCTCAGTAACCCAGCACTGCAGCTGTTGAACAACACGGACTCTCACGGAGTCACTCAAGGTCGGTTCCGGTCCACGTTAGAGGAGCAGAAAACTCGGGTCAGAACCCATTATCCGACAACGTTCTAACATATATGCTGCTTCGACCTTCTTTAAAATGTAAAATACCACAACAGCAATCTTGTAGATGTTAAATTAGCTTCCAGGCACTATGACTCGGCGGTCAAACAAAGCTTTGTACAGGAGTCTGCGTGAACTGGACCGAACCAGGACCAGAACCTCCACAGACTACGGCTGACAAAACTTCACCTGAATGCTTCCAACAGCGTCTAACAGAGTTGAAACAATAATAATCTCACAGCTTCAAATGATAAAAACATGCAGAATCTGCCTGCTTTGAACACTTCCAGCCAAAATCATTATCCTCAGAGTTTAAAACTTGGATCCTTTTATGCAAACATGACGTTACAGTTCATGACTGAGACCACAGATTTATCAATAAACTTTTAGAAGCCGATACGAGGCCACCAGATGTAAAGGGGTTAATGAGGGGGTCAGTTTAATACTGACCTCCTTTTTACCTTAATTTACTTATTCAGATTGAATAGTAATTTCACGGATTCTCTTCTTTTTCAGTTTATTCAATATTTCTGTGATCTTTATGATGGATAAATAAACAGAGCCATTAAGTGACAATGGACACGTTAACTTAGTTTGATATGTCAAAGAGACACTATCATTTATTTAAAATAAATCAACTAAATTAACACCATTACACTTGATTGACATGATTTCACTTTCTTTCAATTCAAATACGTCAGCACACTTAAATTCAACACAACAGACATAAATATTGGATGTTAACATATTTAGTCTGTGGGCTCTTTTAGCTTAAAAATATAGTTTCCAGCTTAGATAGAGAGGGGAAAGAGTAGGAGGAATAAGAGGTTGGAGAGATTAAGTTATTTATCTCGAGTGTAACCAGAGATGACACTTTCCATCCGACTTCGGCTAAATCCCAGGTACGTTTGTAAACCGCTCTTTACCTTTTGACGATGCGTCTGATAAAGATATTGCCAGCCTCCCAGGTGCACAGAGTCCTTCCGGCCCTCGTACGTCTGAACTGGTCGTTTACTTCCAACGTCTCCTCGGATCCGCGTCAGCCGTCAGAAACATGTGGCAGCTTCTGGCTGACTTCAAGACGAGATGTTTCTCAAAGAAAGTTCATTAAGAACTTTGGAGCTTTTGCTCGGGGAACTGGATGGAGGCGTCCATCAGTTCTAGCTGACAAGTTAGTCTTTGGCTCTTGACCAAGCTTGACCAGCTGCAAGGCAGAGAGCTTTCAGGTCTCCGTCCATTCAAACTCTCTGTCCATTCAAAGACTGAAGCGTTTCCGCACAGTTAGAACTTAAAAGCAGGAACACAGAGAGGAGTTCACTTGCCTTATCATACCCAAGGTTAAAGCCAGAGCAGAGGGAAATGTTTAGGAACAGACAGAGAAAGCTGGAGCCTTGTTCATGAAAAACAACTGATTAAACTGTCTTCTTATTTCTAAACAAAACAGTCGGGTCTCTGTGACCCGATATTTCCCTTTAACACAGCAGTGGACACAGTTTAACTCTCACAGAATAACACAGCTTAAAAGCACACATCATGAAAATGACAAAAGTTATTCTTTTGATCACATTAGAATAAAATCAAAGATAGAAATAGTCTCTTTTGGTGACTATATTTATCAGATTATAGCTAAATGAATGATTTTGTAGTAAATGTCTTGCTTTACTGAGTGGTCAGTAAAGGTCATCACTGGACAGTTCAAAAACCTTAATTTGACCCTGGGTAGGTCCATTACATCTCCCCCCTTTTGGAAGCCATCGCCAGTCCTTGGGGATGGGGTCCAACACGAAAGGAAACCTTGAACTGTCTTTGATCTTGAAGTAATCCAGCAAGTGGAAAAGAAAAATCAAAAATTATAATCCCATAAAGTTTTGGAAATTCCATACTGTTCAGAGGTAATCCCATTGCGGAAAGCTTTTAATCCTTTGGAAAACAAAGTCTGTTAACTCTTGGAAAACAAAGTCTGTGATCCCTTGGAAAGCAAAGTCTTATAATCCACAGCGGTAATTCCACAGCAGTAATTCCACAACGATTAGTTTTGTTGATTGATCAGCAACAATTGTTTTCATAATCAGCATGTAGAGGGGATCCCTCGATTGACGCAGAGGAGGCGACCCTTGGATGAAGGTTGAAGACCAAGCGTTGGAGCTGCAGGTCCCCACATCGAAGGTTGTTGGCTGGTTGGTTTCCAGTCAGTGCCACTCTGGTTCTATGTGTCATGCAATTATGTGGTTTTTAGGTGGGCTTATGATTGGGATTTTACATTAAGCCTTACCTATATGCACCTGGTATGTAAGCTATCATGGTTTAGATCAGCTACAATTACCAATTAAGGGGTGGATCAATTCTGTAAAGTTAGATATAGGGATTTGTACCTATAAAATTTTGGAGGGCTTCTGTAACGAAGGCCTCTAATTCCAAACTATTCCTCCATTCATTACTTAGTTTAGGTTAAACTAAAATAAAAATGAAATATAGTTTGATCTAAATGTCTGTTGTCTTTTAGACGAACGACGTAGGATTTGGTATTCCTAATAAATTTTGAAGTCTATGGCGAGACTCATCAAAATAAATAGACAATCTAGAATAGAAACGATCGAATCGGTTCAATTTAGAAATTATGAGACCAGTGTAGTTTATTGTACCTTAAGTAGCTTTAAACTACATTGACTCTTCGACGATTGAGATTTAACAAAACGAACTGCATGTTGGCATAGTTAAATCCATATCATTCATTAACCCATGTTAATACAAAACCTTTTTGGCTGGGAGTGTTCAGAACCAAACAATATCTCAACTAATGACAACAGTAATGACTAAACAACAAGGAAACAACGTTTCACTGCTTCGACACACTCCTGTCGTCAGATTCCAAAGTGCAACACACAAGAAAACAGGTCTCAACTTTATGACCGAGGTCAAATTAAATCTCGTGGATTTAAACGGTTGTTAAGGTTAGTTTTTTGTTGTGGGTTTTAGACTTAGCGTTTCTAAGTTCAAATTGGACAATGCGACTTATAGGGTGGGAAATACGGTAGTTTAAACCTGATTAGTTTATTTACTAACTTGTGTTTGGACGACCTTATTATCCCATGAAGTCGGTGAGTTTGTGAGATCTTTGTCTTTTGTGGAGTCATTGAACGCCTTGTAAGGTTTGATCTGATTTCGATGTACCCATTTAGCAATTGGCTCTTTGCGGCCTTTGCTGATTTTGATTCGTAGACGACTGAGGACACTTTGTCTGTTATCAGATGAGGTCCAGTCCACCTGGGCATTAGTTTGCGGGCGAGAGTTCCGGTCCCGGACTCTCCTTTCCCGGTTGCTGGGGCGAACGTATAGTACCAGACTCTGTCTCCCACTTGGAGTTCATTGTGAGAGGCCTTCTGGTCATAGTACGCCTTGCGTCCTTCAGCGGACCTTTCCAGGTTTTTCTGGGCGAAAGCAAAAGTGTTTCTGAGGTGTACATTCAAATCTTTCATGTATTGTTGTGTAGTGTAGGCTGTCGCCATGACGGCGTCACCTGGTTGGTACAACAGGTGTAGAGGGAGAGTCATTTGTCGACCGGTCATCATCTCGAAGGGAGAGATGCCAGTTGATGTGTGTGGAGTGGCTCTTATGGCCATGAGGACCAGAGGGAGTTTCACATCCCAGTCCTTGTGGTTTGCAGCCACGTATTTCTTCAAAATACTCACCACAGTTCTGTTTGCTCTCTCTACTTGGCCTGAAGCCTGTGGGTGGTAGCCGACATGAAAGTTGGCCTTGACGCCTAGCGTCTTCCACAGTTCTTTCATCACTTCACCTGTGAAGTGTGTACCTTGGTCTGAGTTCACCCTAAGGGGAAGTCCAAACCTTGAGAATATATGATTCATTAACAACATAGCAGTGGTTTGTGCTGTGTCGTTAGGAGCTGGTAGGCATTCTACCCATTTGGTGAATGCACAGGTTACCGTGAGAAAATATTTATTTCCTCTAGAGCTCTTAGTGAGTGGTCCAACCCAGTCGATCTGGAGGTCAGACCATGGGAATGCAATGCCTCTGCTTTGCAGTGGTGCTCTGTGAAGTGGTCTGGTTGGCTGAAACTGGCCACAGACCACGCACCCTTCAATGTAGTCCTTGACATCCTTCTTCATTCCAGGCCAATAGGCAATTTGTTTTAATGCCGTCAGCGTGGCTTTATCTCCTTTGTGTCCTGCGGACGGGAGATCATGGGCATGAACTAACATCACCCCCCTTTGGTCATGGGGAACCACGAACACAGGTGAGGACGTTGGTCCATGAGCGAAAGTTAAGATGCCCTTGATTAGTTTTAGCTGTTTGCGCAGCTGATAGAGGACCTTAAGGTCTGGATCGGAATCCAGGTCGTCTTTAGACGGACTATTTTTTTTCGGATCAGTCAGGTACAGTATCATGGAGTTGATAGCAGGATCCGACTTTTGTAGTTGGATGATGTCTGGGTCAGTCAGTGCGGGTCGTACAGAGACTGCGTTGTCAGCAGGTCTGGTTGCGGCCTGTGCACGTGTGACTGCCATAACTCTGACTGAAGGATGTGTTGGCAGAGTCTCGATTAACCAGGAGGGGTCGAAGGACCATAGAGGACCTTCGTCGGCTCCTTCCTTGGCTAAGGAATCTGCAATGTCATTGTAGTACTTGTCATCGCCTGGGACTCTAGAATGCCCTGGAACCTTCTTCCAGTAGATCTGTAAGTCGTGTGACGTCACCAAGTGATCACACGCTATGAAAAGCTCTTTGTGTTTGACCACTTTTCTGTCGCTTGTTAGGAAACCGTTCTGTTTCCACACAGCGAGGTGACAAGCGAAACTCAAACGAGCATAGTTAGAGTCAGTGCAGATGACTAGCGTCTTGATGGAGCGTTCTACTACCATCTGGAGAGCTATTAGGATTCCTGCAATCTCAGCGTACTGAGAAGTCTGAGATCCTAATTTGTAGCTGAAAGTTATCTGCTCTTGGTCTTGGAGGAGGACCCCTCCAACACCTGCTCTGCAGATCTTGTCGCGGAGGAATGAAGATCCATCCACGTACAACGTTGTCATATCTTTGCAGATATTGTCATCAAAGAAGTGGTGATTCGGGTCTTCAGTTACTGGGGGTTTTACCTCAACCGGCGGCTGGGTGGCTGGTACATCTTGTGTACACTTCTGGCAGATTGCCAAGTCCGTCCCCAGATGTGACTTCTTGTTTTGACCATAACGTATGTCTAGGTTAAAACTTTGAAGCGCCATGAGCCACGTTGCAACACGTGAGTTTGTCACCACACCATCTCTGATGCGTTCACTGTTAAGAAAGGTCACTGGCTGGTGTTGTGTTTCCACAATGATTTTCTGTCCACCAATGTAGCTGGAGAAATGTTTAACTGCCCACACTGTGGTCAGTAAAGCTTTCTCACAGTCTGAGAATCTCAACTCGGGGCCTGCCATCGTTTTGCTGGCATAGGCTACTACACGTTTGTCTCTGTCGTGTATCTGGTACAGACCTGCACTTATGCAATGAGCTGAGAAGCCCACTTCCAAGTAAAACTCTTTGTTGTAGTCTGGGTAGACTAAACAAGGGGCTGACTTGATCCTGTTTATAAGAGCGTCCATTGCCTGTTGCTGTTTGTCAGTCCAAACAAATGGTACGTCTTTTTTAAGGAGTTCAGTCAGTGGTTTCGCAAGGTCCGCATAGTTTTCGATGAACTGGTTCGAGTAGTTACACACGCCCAGAAAACTTTGTAGTTCTTTGAGATTGGTGGGGACTTTGAGATTGTCGAGGCCTTGGGTGCGAGTCAGCTGTGGTTGTACTCCGTCAGGACCTACAAGTAGGCCAACGTAGTCCACTTTGGTTCTGCACCATTGGCATTTTGACAGTGATATCTTAGCACCAGCAGTTGTCAGCTGATTCAGAACGTGGTCGATCTCAGCCAAATGTGAGTCCAGTGTTGGCTGCCTCAAAAGGACATCGTCCACGTAGATCAGTGTTCCACGCTCGTGGGCGTCTGGACATGCTTTGTTCAAGAAGATGTTGAACTCTGCAGGTGAGTTAGCGTAGCCAAAGGGACACCTGTTAAAGGTGTATTGACGGCCACCAAAAGTGAAAGCTAGTTTGTACTGGTCCTCGGCGCGCACAGGGATGGTCCAAAAACCAGAGGCGACGTCGAGGGTCGAGAAGTACTTACCATTGGTGACCTTGGGCAGTTCCTGTTGGAGTTGCGTCATAGGCCATCTGGATAAGGGAACTTGTTTGTTTAGCTTTCGGTAGTCTATAGTGAGTCTCCACTTACCATTTGGTTTTAACACCGGCCATAAAGGCGCAGAGTAAGTGCTGTTACAGTATCGGATGATACCTTTTTCTAACAGGTCATTAATGATTTCTCTGATAGGTTGATGTGCTGCCAGAGGAATCTTGTACTGTCTGACAAATGCAGGGGGAGCATTAGGCGGGGTTGGGATGCTCACTGTGTGGAGCGTGGTCAACCCACAATCCATCGAGTCAGCTGAGAATGATTTCTCATACGTTAAAAGAACTTTGCGAAGTTTGTCCCTTTCTTCATCAGTTTTCAGGGCGTCGGCTTGAGCGACCACCTGTTCAATCTGTGAAGCAATTGAGAGGGGTTCTTGTCCTTTGGGGAGCTCCATTGAGTCCCTTTCAGTGTCGTGAAACCTGTCTACAGGTAGGGCACTATAAGTTTGAGGACCTAGACTGTCTCCTCGGTTGAAACCGAACCGGTTGACTGTGTCATGGTCGGAATCATTGGGGGAGAAGAGAGCTATGGCCTGTGTTGGTTTCGTGAACAAGACTTGCCCCGTGTGTTGATTTGGGATCAAGTTTTCTGGGAGTCCTCCCAGAAATGGAATGCTTAGCTCAAAATCATGAAAATCAGTAGAGATCAACCATCCTAGCTGTGTGTTTTTTGGGATCAGTACCTCTTCTGTGCTTGTGTTGCACACAGCAACAGTCGTGGTTCTGCAGTCGAGGGTCACTTGGCATGTGGCCTCCATGGACAGTCCTAAGTTGAAAAACATAGGAGATGGTTGAAAGTATGCCTGTTTTGTGCTACTAGCTTGTCCTTTCATGATGTGACACATCACTGGCTTGTTCATAACCTGAGGTGGTACCGCAGTGTTATGGCTGTTAGCAATCTGGCAGACCTCTGGAATGGTCTGTCCAGCCTTAAGGTTCTCTGTGGTCAGCACAGGAGAGTCCTTTGTGGCCGTATCCAGTGACCACAGTACATTGTTGTTGATGTCCACTCGGACACCTAATCTTACCAAAATGTCAGAGCCTATGTAGGTTGCATGTGGTAAGTTCGGGACCACGAGGAACGGGTGATCCAGTTCTCGTTGGTTCCAGATTAGTTTCAGGGCAATGATCCCTATTGCGGTCATTACCTGTTTATCGTTGGGGTCTAACGAAAAGCGGAAAGCCTTTTTGTTCATATCTAGACCCAACTGTTTCTCAACCAAGGTTCCATAGAAAGCTTGGCTGATCGCTGATTTCTCCGTCCAAGGAGACAAAACAGCATCATCGGCGTGGGATCCTTGGATCTCAACACCTTTGACTACCCGTGGTAGGTAGTGTTCAGTGGGTGCTGACTGTTCCAGCTCGCAGAGGAGGCTCTCTTGTTGGGCCTTTTCTGCCTCACCTGTTGCTGAAGGTTCACTTACCGGGATTGTGCTCTCGTTGGAGGACCCCTTTGTGCCTTCCGCGGTACCTGCTGTTAGACAGTCAGTGTCACCTTGTGTAGGCATATCGATTGGCAGTGGTTGGCTCACTCTGGTCCACATTGTTTGATCACCATAATCTATAATCGCGTCGAAGCGGTTTATAAAGTCTTGGCCAACCAAAAATGGGAATGAGTCAACGGTGGACACGTGTACCGGGTGGTATAGCGTCATTTCACCAATCTGCATATGAACCATGGCTATAGCTGTAAGGGTTGTTCTCGTCTCTGAGAGTCCCTGCAGTACTACAGCACATTCTTTGAGGGGTATTTCCCTGTCAACCCCGCTAGCGGCTATCCTTAGCTCCTTCAACAGTGTGGGAGACATAATGGTTATGTCAGCCCCACCATCCAGGAGGGCCTCTTCTGTGAGGACCCCTTCTAAAGTGATTGACAGGTAAGCCTTCTTAGCGGGCCCCTTCCTGATAATGTTACACAGGAACCTATCAGGTTTTTTTCGACGTTTGTTACGTCTACCATTGTCTGTGTGAATTTCATTCACCTGTATTGGTAGTGCAGTCACACATGGGTCTGAGTGATCGGTCTGTGACGAGTCATTGTCTTTGGTGAGTGCGCTTTCCCCCCCTTTTTCTGATGAGGGGCTCTCGGACTCTGTAACAATGACGTCATGTTTACAGTCAACATCTTGTTGACTGTCTATACCCTGATTGTCAGCATCCTGACCATCAGTATCTTGGTGACTGTCAGCAATCGTGGCATTGCTGTTATTTGTGTGTTCTGAGTCACTATCAATGATAGTGCTACACATCACACCAGGTTTGTTTTCCTTGTTTGTTTTTTTCAAACTTTCTAACAACCGACGTATGTTCTCCATCTCTTCTGAAGACAGAGGTTTAGGGCCTTTTTTCTGGAACTTCTGTGGGTTTTTCCTCGCCCCAGACTGTTCAGTTTGAGGTGCAGGAGCTGGCGCATTGCTCGGGGGTCCTCTCTGGGACCACCCTCTTTCATATGAGTCTCCTTGGGACCCATATTTCTTTTTCTTTTGGAAAGCCTTCCTTTTTTGATGGGGCTCTTCCTCTTGATGCGGCCTGTACCACTTGGGGTCTCTGGACCCCTTTTGGTCTTTGTTCCAGCGGACACCTTCATTTTGCGGTCTGTCAGGTTGGAAATTTTGCTTATTCTCGGCTTCCTTAAAAGAGTGAGCTGGCGCTCTTGCTCCTTCAAGGTCTAGCGTTTGGTATTTGACCTTTTCACCAGGACACACTTCAAAGGGTGTTTTGTTTGGTGTGCGACCTGTAAAAACATCTATCGCGCACTCTCTTATGTCTTCGATGGACCTCCGTTTATAGTTTGCGCTGACATGTACTTTCTCTCTTATGTCAGGGCAGAGGTTTTGGCTGAAAATATACTTAAACCCTACCTCCTCCTCCATTTCAGGTTCGCATCTGTCCCCGAAATAGGCACGGAATATTCGGTCATAATATGACCTTGGGTGTTCATTCCTACCTTGCTTGATGTTAGCTGCTGTTATGATGCCATCGGGCCCCGTGCAAGGAGAAAACTCCCTTATCAGCGCAGCACAGAGAAGACTGTAGTCTTTCATCACTGCTTCTCGTTGACGCTTCATAAAAGCATGCACCGTCCTGTCCGATGTTAACCTTAACAGACAGATTCTATCATCATCTGTAGCTTCTGGGAAACGTTGAAGCTGGAAATCAAGGTCCTCGAGATAGATCTTGGTTTCGTGTGAGCCCATTGGGCCAGGGGCGAAGGTTTGAATGCTTTTCGCCATATTCCGTAGTTCAGCCATTGATAGAGGTATTTGTGGGTTATTATCAGATCCACCCACCGGTGCATCCGGTGGGATTGTCGGTTTTAGAGGCCCTAAGGGACGGCGCGGTGGTGTTGGAGGGAGTAGTGCATCTGGCATGGGCGGGGGCGGTGGAGGAGGGAGTAGGTCATCAGGTATGGGAGGAGGCAGCGGAGGCGGTGAGTTCTCAAGGTGTTTACTCATGAGACCCAAACATTTTCTCTCTTCTTCAAAGAGTTTGTTCATTGCTGATGCACGCTCTATTTTACAACTATTCAGTTGGACTTTTAACCCATCATTTTCACGTTGTAACATCATGTGCTGTTCTTGTGATTTTCTATAATCTTCTTGCAGCCTTGTGTACCGTAGTGATAATGATTCCAGGGTGTCCGTGCATTTTTCCAGCGCGTCTCGTGCCTCCCCACAATCCGCCTGAATCGACTTGTATTGATGGTAATACTTATCCTTCTCCACCACACATTTTTCCAAATCAACTTGTGATTGGTCAAAATCCCTTTTTAACACTTTGCATTCTTCGTAGAGACTACGCGTTTGTTCAGCGCTGCCAATACTCGACTGTGTTAAACTCTTTACCTCCTGCTGTAAAGCGGCAACCTCCATTTGTGCTGTTAAACATGATGTAGAGACAGCCCGGCGTACAGCAGTTTCAAAGTCTAGCTTGGCCTTTAACAGAAGGCTTAATTTAGCCAAACGTTTATCTCTGTCTGCTTTCTTTTCAGCCGTTGTGGTTCCAGCTGTTACAGTTTTTAATGCACTGTCCACATCTGCTTCCTCCATCAACTGTGTCTCTTCATGGTAGTTTGTGATGGGCCCTGTGAGTGAAAATAAGGCACATTCGATCCAATCTGCTTTGGTCGGGTCGTGGCCTTGAGGTGGCACAGGCTGCCCTGTATCAGAGGTGTCAGGGGTCTCACCCTCTGTGCCTGCCATCTTTTATCTGGATTTTCAGTGAAAATCAAAATAAAAGATGTTCTGTATTCGTTATTCTAAACTTTTCACTATTTGAAATAAACAGGAAAGTTTAAATGTGCACAGGACAACTGTGGAAGATGATGTGTCAGAGAAAGGAAGAGAAAGGAAAAACTTTTCAGTTATCTGGAGTGAAAACTGTACTTTTGTTTGTTATTTTAAATTCTTTGTATTTAAAATAAGCAAAAATGTTTGTCCGTACCTCTGTTATTCTAAATATTTTATTTAAAATAAACAGGAGCTATTGTTTGTGTACAGAACAAAATTAAAAGCTGGTAACTCACCATAAAATGCTGACTTTTTATGATGTTTTTTGTGAATGTGACTGTTCGTCACTCAAAGTGCACCAGGAAATGACGACACAAATAGGCGGGTCGACGCAGCGCGTCACCAGCTCTGCTGTGCTGAGCGAGGCGGAGCTCGCTACACAGATACGTGACGTCAACCAATCAATCACAGTGCTTGTAGTCCTTTTCCCAAGCAACCATGGTAAATGTAGTTTTCTAACCTTCGACCAATGAAGTACCGGAAATGACGACAAAGTGGGTTGGTCGCAACGGCGTGCGTTCCCACTACAGCGAATCAGCGTTCGCTACGAGTGATTGACAGCTCCCAGCTCTCGTTTCATCCAATCACAGCTCATAAACAAACGTGTACTTGGACACGTAGCTCTAACGTTAGCTCGCACAACAGACCACAACTTTATAGACTCTTAAAACAACTCAGACGCTACAAATTAACTTTCCAAAATTCTGAAACATGCGGCGAACACACCTAGACAGGCCAACTTAGTTACGCTCAGTAACACAGCACTGCAGCTGTTGAACAAACACGGACTCTCTCGGAGCGCGTCAACGTCGGTTCTGGTCCACTTCGTCGTGGATCAGAAACTCGGGTCTGAACAGAACCACTATCCGACTACGTTCTACAGTAATATGCTTCTCTGACCTGCTCTAAAATGTAAAATACCACAACAGCAATCTTGTAGATGTTAAATTAGCTTTCAGGCTTTTGACTCGGCGGTCAAACAAAGCTTTGTACAGGAGTCTGCGTGAACTGGACCGAACCAGGACCAGAACCACCACAGACCACGGCTGACAAAACTTCACCTGAATGCTTCCAACAGCGTCTAACAGAGTTGAAACAATAATAATCTCACAGCTTCAAATGATAAAAACATGCAGAATCTGCCTGCTTTGAACACTTCCAGCCAAAATCATTATCCTCAGAGTTTAAAACTTGGATCCACTTATGCAAACATGACGTTACAGTTCATGAGAAACCACAGAAATCAATAAACTTTCAGAACCACGTACGAAGGCCACCAGATGTAAGAATTATGAGGAGGTCAATATTAATACTGACCTCTTTATCTTAATTAATTTACTTATTCAGATTGAATAGTAAATGTTCACGGATTCTGTTCTTTTTCAGTTTACCCAATATTTCTGTGGTCTTTATGATGGATAAATAAACAGAGCCATTAAGTGACAATGGACATTAACTTAGTTTGGTATGCCAGGCGACACTACCATTTATTTAAAATAAATCAACTAAATTAACACCATTACACTTGATTGACATGATTTCACTTTCTTTCAATTCAAATACGTCAGCACACTTAAATTTAACACAACAGACATAAATATTAGATGTTAAGCATATTTAGTCTGTGGGCTCTTTAACTTAAAAAATATAGTTTCCAGCTTAGATTGAGAGGGAAAAGAGATAGGAGGAAAGATTTAAGAAGAAATTATCCTGAGCATGATACCAGAGTGACACTTCTCATCCGACTTCTGCTAAAATCCAAGTACGTTTTGTAAACAGCTCTTTACCTTTTGACGACTGCCCGGTAAGAGGGACGACCTTGTAGCCTTTCAGATGCACGGATTCTTGTGGGAACCAGTACGATACCTTCAAGCAAGGTTCTGGTTTACGTTTTCCAACGTCTCCTGGTTTTGCTTGGTCATCAGAGAATATGTCAGCTTCAGGCCTCTGACTTCAAGATAAACTTATTCCAGGAAGGAATAGACAAGTTCTTGATCTTACGCTTGTTCGAAGTAGACTCATAACAGCCTGTTATCAGTCCTTAGCTGAAGACGCCGGTCGTTAGCTCTTGACCACACGTGTCCAGCTCTTGGGAAAGTTCACATCTCTTGAAGTTCCCAGCAACTCTCTCAGACTCTTGCCGACTCTGAAGTCTCAGCAAAAGCTTAGCACTAGTACTTAAGGAAGGACCAGTCGAGGAGTTCATTTGTCTTATCATACCCAAGGTTAAAGCCAGCAGCAGAGAGAAATGTTTAGGAAAAAAGACAGATAACGCTGGAGCCCTGCTCATGAGACTGTCTCTGAGTTTCTAAACAAAACCGTCCGGTCTCTGTGACCCGAAGGCTTCACCTTTAAACACAGCAGTGAACACAGTTTAACTCTTACAGAATGACACAGCTTAAAAGCACACATCATGAAAATGACAAAAGTTATTCTTTTGATCACATTAGAATAAAATCAAAGATAGAAATAGTCTCTTTTGGTGACTATATTTATCAGATTATAGCTAAATGAATGATTTTGTAGTAAATGTCTTGCTTTACTGAGTGGTCAGTAAAGGTCATCACTGGACAGTTCAAAAACCTTAATTTGACCCTGGGTAGGTCCATTACACCTGTGTCGGTCCGTCAGTTGACCTCATGTCGTGTGACCTGTGTCGGTCCATCAGTTGACTTCATGTCATGGTCCGTCAGTTGACCTCGGGTCATGTGACCTGTGGCGGTCTGTCAGTTGACCTCATGTCGTGTGACCTGTGTCGGTCCATCAGTTGACTTCATGTCGTGTGACCTATGTCGGTCTGTCAGTTGACCTCGGGTCATGTGACCTGTGTCGGTCAGTCAGTTGACCTCAGGTCATGTGACCTGTGTCGGTCCATCAGTTGACTTCATGTCGTGTGACCTATGTCGGTCCGTCAGTTGACCTCAGGTCATGTGACCTGTGTCGGTCCGTCAGTTGACCTCGGGTCATGTGACCTGTGTCGGTCCGTCAGTTGACCTCGGGTCATGTGACCTGTGTCGGTCCGTCAGTTGACCTCAGGTCATGTGACCTATGTCGGTCCATCAGTTGACTTCATGTCGTGTGACCTATGTCGGTCCGTCAGTTGACCTCAGGTCATGTGACCTGTGTTGGTCCGTCAGTTGACCTCGCGTCATGTGACCCATGTCGGTCCGTCAGTTGACCTGGGTTCATGTGACCTGTGTCGGTCCATTAGTTGACTTCATGTCGTGTGACCTGTGTCGATCCGTCAGTTGACCTCAGGTTATGTGACCTGTGTCGGTCCATCAGTTGACTTCATGTCGTGTGACCTTTGTCGGTCCGTCAGTTGACCTCGTGTCATTGACCTGTGTCAGTCCGTCAGTTGACCTCGGGTCATGTGACCTATGTCGGTCTGCCAGTTGACCTCAGGTCATGTGACCTGTGTCGGTCCATCAGTTGACCTCAGGTCATGTGACCTGTGTCGGTCCGTCAGTTGACCTCGGGTCATGTGACCTGTGTCGGTCCGTCAGTTGACCTCGGGTCATGTGACCTGTGTCGGTCCGTCAGTTGACCTCAGGTCATGTGACCTGTGTCGGTCCATCAGTTGACTTCATGTCGTGTGACCTATGTCGGTCCGTCAGTTGACCTCAGGTCATGTGACCTGTGTCGGTCCATCAGTTGACTTCATGTCGTGTGACCTATGTCGGTCCGTCAGTTGACCTCAGGTCATGTGACCTGTGTCGGTCCGTCAGTTGACCTCGGGTCATGTGACCTATGTCGGTCCGTCAGTTGACCTCAGGTCATGTGACCTGTGTCGGTCCATCAGTTGACCTCAGGTCATGTGACCTGTGTCGGTCCGTCAGTTGACCTCGGGTCATGTGACCTGTGTCGGTCCGTCAGTTGACCTCGGGTCATGTGACCTGTGTCGATCCATCAGTTGACCTCGGGTCATGTGACCTATGTCGGTCTGTCAGTTGACCTCAGGTCATGTGACCTGTGTCGGTCCATCAGTTGACTTCATGTCGTGTGACCTATGTAGATCCATCAGTTGACCTCAGGTCATGTGACCTATGTCGGTCCGTCAGTTGACCTCGGGTCATGTGAACTATGTCGGTCCATCAGTTAACCTCAGGTCATGTGACCTATGTCAGTACGTCAGTTGACCTCATGCCATGTGACTTGTGTCGGTCCGTCAGTTGACTTCATGTCGTGTGACCTATGTTGGTCCGTCACTTGACCTCAGGTCATGTGACCTGTGTCGGTACATCAGTTGACCTCAGGTCATGTGACCTGTGTCGGTCCGTCAGTTGACCTCGGGTCATGTGACCTGTGTTGGTCTGTCAGTTGACCTCGGGTCATGTGACCTGTGTCGGTCCGTCAGTTGACCTCAGGTCATGTGACCTGTGTCGGTCCATCAGTTGACTTCATGTCGTGTGACCTATGTCGGTCAGTCAGTTGACCTCAGGTCATGTGACCTGTGTCGGTCCGTCAGTTGACCTCGGGTCATGTGACCTGTGTCGGTCAGTCAGTTGACCTCAGGTCATGTGACCTGTGTCAGTACGTCAGTTGACCTCATGCCGTGTGACCTGTGGCGGTCCGTCAGTTGACTTCATGTCGTGTGACCTATGTTGGTCCGTCACTTGACCTCAGGTCATGTGACGTGTCAGTACGTCAGTTGACCTCATGCCGTGTGACCTGTGTTGGTCCGTCAGTTGACCTCATGTTGTGTGACCAGTGTCGGTCCGTCATTTGACTTCATGTCGTGTGACCTATGTCGTTTTGTCAGTTGACCTCATGTCATGTGACCTGTGTCGGTCCGTCAGGTGACGGACAACAATAGGTCAAGCATGTTGTAGAACACAGCAATGGGCCACCTGCATGTGCCGGCACGCACCGTATATACATGTGCCAAGGACAAGGAGAGAGACAGTACTTGTAAGCAAAATAATTTATTTGACAGACCATCAGGGTTACAGGATAATCAACACAGCAGAATAAGACAATTTTATGCATAAAATTGTTCTGGAGCAGACAAAGCTTTCCGTTCAGTGGATGTCCCAAAATGCTCAACTGTGAGATAAATTCAGGGTCTGTTATGTGTGAATTCAGGTCAGGGCCTCTCTTCTGACTAAGGGGGGAAGTGCAAGCAGAGTCTTACTTACCTGGTGGAAACATTGGAATGCAGTCTGTGCAGTCTGGTGTGGTGGGGGTGTCTGAGTTGAGTGCACACGTATTTATAACAAAAGGCAGTTAATGGTCCAATAATTGCTCAGGAGAAGGAGGGGGTTTGTCCTCAGGATCTTGAAAATTCAGTCATCCTAGTGTTAAAAACTCCTTAAATTTGTGTTATTGATCTGGAATGATTTGAATTACCTGATAAAAGTTGCAGCTGCTGTGATCGGTGTTTACAAGCTGTTTTCTTCGTTCACGTTCGGATGATGTGGTTAGTCCGTTCAAGTGACGTGTTGCTGTTGCAGATCCTGTCTTGTGTGAAGCAGCGTCCATGCACAGCTTTTGAATTTGCGCTGGTCTTTTAACAAGAAAACAGGAGACCGCAACAACATGCTAATAATGCTAACGCGTGCTGCAAGATGCCGTGCTGAAACTTAGGTTGCATAGAGCAGACGTCACGTCACGTCACTCCTTGAGTCCTGTCTCACTCGTCCTCCTCTCAGCTGCAGGTAGGAGGAACTTTTCCTCAGCTCCGTGTGAGCACCTCAGTCCAGTTTCTGTCAGGCACGCTGGTGTCAGGTTTCACAGCCGCCGTAGCAGGTGATGCGAGTAAAGGGGAGGGGCTGGTCGGAAGAGTGCTGAGAGATTTCATTGGATTAGCTCGATGTCGTTCAAGAAAATCAACCAATCGGCCGTCGCGATTGACAAAAAATAGCTATAATTTATTTTTTTGGTTCATGAGTGACAGGACCGCCCGGGCGGCCCATAAATACCATAAATCACCGACGGCCCAGTGGGCATTTGCCCGGTGTGCCCGATGGCCAGTCCAGCACTGATTGCTAGTGTCACTCAGCCCTCTGTGAAAAGCAAACAACCAGGGTGCTAATGATCCATTGTTAGGCTGATGGTCCTTCTTGATCATGTGAGCAGCTGGTTTTGGCTGTCATCAACAAACTGGTGGATCCACTGTGAGGGGGTGCTATTTAT
>JBBPBX010043924.1:0-27693 GCA_038048925.1 Garcialebias charrua
GCAACCAGTATGCCCACTCCTGCTCGGCGCCTCTCACCAGGGGCAACTCCAGAGTGGAAGAGTGTCCAACCCCTCTCAAGGAAACTGGTTCCAGAGCCAGAGCCATGCGTTGAGGTGAGTCCGACTATTTCTAGTCGGAACCTCTCAACCTCACACACTAGCTCAGGCTCCTTCCCCACCAGAGAGGTGACATTCCATGTCCCAATGGCCAGCTTCTGTAGCCGAGGATCAGACCGCCAGGGTCCCCGCCCTCGGCCGCCACCCATCTCACATTGCACCCGACCCCTTTGGCCCCTCCCACAGGTGGTGAGCCCATGGGAAGGGGGACCCACGTCTCCTCTTCGGGCTGTGCCCGGCCGGGCTCCATGGGTAAAAGCCCGGCCACCAGGCGCTCGCCAGCGTGCCCCACCTCCGGGCCTGGCTCCAGAGTGGGGCCCCGGTGACCCGCGTCCGGGCGAGGGAAAACTTAGTCCATTAATTGTACTCATCATAGGGGTTTTTGGGCTGCACTTTGTCTGATCCCTCACCTAGGACCTGTCTGCCTTGGGTGACCCTTCTAGGGGCATGAAGCCCCTGACAGCATAGCTCCTAGGATCATTGGGACACTCAAACCCCTCCACCACGGTAAGGTGGCAGCCCAGGGAGGGGGAGTTTTTTAACCAATGAAGAAAATTAAGTGTATTTTCAAGTCAGTGCACACTCTCTGTTTTTGTGGTACACCGTGATTGTAGTCGGCTCATCCACCAAATGAAGCTTCAAAAGGTCATGTGTCCCTTTGGACCATCTTCACACAGGGTTGTATGACTGAATGAACATGCTACATGGTCGTTGACACAGATAAAACCAGGGCTGACCTCTCTTTTTGATGTATAGTTCAACTCTCCTCCTGTTTTTGGCTGTTCGCCATCTTTGTTTCTCTTTACGACACAAAACTACAACAACCAGTTGTATCTAAGTTTTTCTTCATTAGTATGTCACTTTCACATTTTGATAAAATTGCTACAATTTTTTTTCTGTACCTTTCGTTATCTTAATTTGTTTTGGTGCAACAGATATTTCAGCAAAGAAGTTTCTGTTCAGTGTCTAAAGAACTACATTTACAATTATCAGTTTTTGGGAGGAATACGTGTAAAAATGGCTTGAAATGGCACACAGACATTTTGAGTTTAACTTTATTGAACGTAGTATAATAAAATAATAAACACAGTTATATAAAGTAAAATAAATTTAAAACAAACTCAAGCAGAACAAAAGGAATGGAAGTTACACGTTCAAAGGAGTGGATAGAAATAAAAACTTATTGTTACACCCACCGCTCTTGCATCTATAGCATAATAATGTATAATTCATGATAACTTGGTTATAACATTCTTTTTTAGTTAGTGTTTTATGTATCCATATACAGTATACTGTATATAACTGGTACAGTGCATTCATATTTGCATGCCATTATGATCAAGCATCAATATTTTGTAACATGTTAAATTTCTTTTTAGATCAATATACCAGAATGCAGTAATAATTGATACATTCATTGTTAACAACATTGATAATAGCAGTAATAACAGTCATTATTTCCCATATTGTTATACAGTGATGATGACCATCTTCTTAAATGACGTTTTAAACTGTTTTATGTTTGGACATTGCTTGATTTCCATGCTTAAACCATTTCACAGCTTCACCCCACGTACTGATATACATTTTTTTTTTCTTGTGGTTCTGAATTTTAAAATTTACTTCTCGTTTAGATGAAATAGCAATTTTTTTTTTTTTACATGTATTTGACCAGGCAAATCCCATTGACGCACGGTGGCGCAGTTGGTAGAGCTGCCACTTCTCAGTGAGCAGTAAAGTACTATGTGTTGGTAGGATGTGTTGTCATCATTGTATGTTCCCATACAATGGTGAAATTGGTTTTTAACCCATGTGGAGCAGTGGAAAACTCTAGTGAGAGTCCAGTTAGCTATTAAAGGGGACCAAATGTAGGATATATAATTTTTTGTGGTTTATCTGTGGGCTATCCAGACCATTTTCAGTCAATTTTATACACAAAATAATGCTTGGATAATAAAATATCCCCTTTCTAATTCTGCCAAATTTCACTTCCGTTCTAAACGACCGGTTTATGAATAATGAGGTCTGAAAGCCACGCCCTACAAAGACCTATTTACATTAACTACGCCCTCTGTAACAGCCAGTATCTCTAATATGTTGTTATTTTAAAATTAGCTCTTTTTTATTACTCATTTGACTTACTGTTAGTGCTAGTAGCTTAAGATAACTTACCAAAAGCCCTCTGCGCGCGCCGCCATTTGCAGCTCCTTTTTTTAGCATTAGCCTCGAATAGCTTTTCCTCCTCCGAGCGGGCGGTGTTAGCTCCGCTCGTTGCATGCGGCGCTTTTGGGAGCGTGCTTCAGTCCACACACACAAAGTTCACAGAATGTCTCGCTCCAGTTAATTTATCCGCATGAGGCAACCTTTGACCGGACCCCCGGACCTCAAAAGTCAGTAGCTCCCAACAACTCCCGCACGCAAATGGTGTCTTCGCCGGCGGTCTGCAAAACAAAAGGCTTAAAAAAAATTAAAAAAAAGAGATACCGCGACCGGGAGGCGAACCCGTGTCCTTCGGATTACGAGTCCGGTTCACTACCTCTGGGCCAACCAGGTAGTTATGCAAAAAGCAGTCTTTCATCGTATAAGAAATAATCACAACCACCTACATTTAGAACGCTGAAGTTTTGATTAGATTTTGATGAAGTGAAAGGTATTCTTAAAATAAATAAGTTGCTAATCTGAAAATATATCGATCAGTGGTGCTTGATGGTACAGACTGTCGCCCCGCGAGAGTCACACACTGTGTGTGTGTTCATTCATTCTGCCGGCTGCGCGTTGGGAGCGATATTACACTAAAAATTGAACTAAAACGTAAAAATAACAATTATAAAGTATTATTATGTCGATGTATATATCTAGTCTCACCCCGATTTCTCCGAAACAAAAGGCTTTAAAAAAAAGGGGGGGGGAAAAAGATGCCTTAAACAGGATGCGAACTCCGCTCTCCTGCGTGGCGCTTAAGTGTCGTAACCACTCAACCAAACTGACAGTTGTGCAAAAGCAGTCCTTCATCATATAAGAAACAAGTCCAAACCGCGAGAGTGTGTGTGCACAGTTTCAACGAGACAGAGTTCATTCAAACAAGGTAATAAAACATTCTGGTTTTACTCGAGATGTGCTGCATGGCTGGAGCAGGGCAAACCCCTAGCCCCCCGGGGGCTAAATAAATGAATAAATAAATAAATAAATGACCGCCAGGTCAGCTCCTAAACCGCTAGGCAACCGTGACATGTTTTATACTCAAGTGGGTGGAGCATCACCAGGGGTTGCTAGGTGAGGGGCTGGACTCAGGTTTGAGGTGATTGGCTACGGTTTGTGACATCACAAACCGCAGGAAGTGTGAAACGGAGCGTTTTTAATCACAGACAAATAAATCTACTTAGAGTAAATAAACCACTGGGTGCATTTTTTTGGCACAAGGACTGTTTTTTTATGAAGTAAATACCCAAAGTTTAGTAAAAAAACATTAAAAAGTGAATTTTGCATGTGTGGTCCCCTTTAAGGATTAGGTGTCGTGCTCAGAGACACCATGACATGTGGGAATGGCTGGGGATAGAACCTGGGACTTTCGGGTCCCGAGTCGGCTGCCCTGCCTCTACCCCATCTCAGCCGTCTATCATCCCGGTTCAAATCCTGGCCGGGGACCTTTCTGGGTGGTATTTGCATGCTCTCTCCGTGCATCTTCTCTGGGTACTCTGATTTCCTCCCACAGACCAAAATCTTGCATGTTAGGCTGATTGGTAACTCTAAATTGTCCCTAGGTGTGAGTGAGAGAGAGAGTGAATGGTTGTTTGTCTCATTTTTCTCTGTGTCCCTGTGATGGACTGGTGACCTGTCCAGGGTGTACCCCGTCTCTTGCAGAGTGATAACTGGACATGGGCACCGGTGACCCCCCCCCAAAACCCAAAAAGGAAGAAGCGGGTAAAGATAATGGATGAATGGAAAACCCAGTTGAGATCACTGATCCATTGTGCTGTCAATGAGAAACTCTTCAATAAAAAACAAAAACGATCAAATTTTCTCCATTTCTCTATGGCTGATGTAAAACTAATGGAGCCAATCAGCCCTTTGACAAGAGTTGATTGCCATATTTTAAACGTTCCAGACTTACTAAGTTCTTTTCCTCCCCCTCAGTTTCTGCTGTCCTTTCACAGCGAATGCAGTGGTATTGTGATGAACATTTTGGAAACGTTACTTTTCAACTGAGTTTTTGGCATTACCGGTACAGTATATGTGCGACTAAACTAACAAAGCTGAACAAAAAAATTGCACTTTTGATAAAAAGAACTATTACAGGACATAATGCAGAAGCACCCTGAACTAAGAGAATAATGTCAATTTGTCTAGAGTCTACATTTAGCAGTGCCACGGATGCTCACTCTAATAACAGCTCATTCCAACACAAAGGAGTACCTCCTGGCATTTTTACTCACATTTAGATTCATTTTACTTTTCATTTTGATTAATAGAGATGATGTGGTGTTTACCTTAATTGTTTGGTATACTACAGAAAATTGCTTATTTCATATTTTGATTTTACCCAATTAAGAAATTAATCTTGGGGAGTGGTGACAAAGAGGTTAGAGGAGCTCTGTGATTGGAAGATCACTGGTTCAATCCCCTGGCCGACAACATCAAAATGTGGGTGGGATTGGTGGAGCACCCACACCTGCCTCCACCCTCATTTGCCCCATTGGACCCTTGAGCAAGGCCCTTAACCCCCACCATCTGCTCCCCTGAGCGCCCTATGGCAGCTCTCTGCTCCACACAGAGGGCTGTGGTAGCTTGGTGGTCTGTGTTTGCAACAGGAAGGGCATCCAGCGTATAAACAATTGCCAAGTCTTCATGCAAGATAGTTTGCCGTGACAACGACCTCTGAAGAAGGGAGCAGCTGAAAGAAGAAAAAAAAAACTTTAATCAAAGCACGTTTATAAAGAGCATTTCTTTATTCAACTTAAATTCAAAATTTGAAATATTTAAACTGATCTGCCATGCTTTTTTTTTCTTTCTGGCACAGAGGCTATCAGAGCATTTCTAATAAGATAATCATCATCCAATCAGAAAATTGGTTGTTAAAAATTATAAACTGTTACCAGAAAAATAATTAGTGTGTCACATTTGTGTATTTTCTAATTACAACAAAACTTTAGAAACAGCTTTCTGACGATACAAGCCGAGGTCTTTTTGCACCATACAACTTTTTTTTTTTTTACATGGACTCTTTTTTTACACGCCTATTGAAAGTTAACTAAGTTCAACCTTTTGGATGATACTCACTGTAAATAACAAATATTACAGAAACGGATCATCTGTCTGAGTCCCAGCACATTTGCAGTATCTGTGTATGGACTCGCATCCACATGTTCTGTTGGTGCACAACCTGCCTTCACATTTACAAAGGTCAAAAGGTTTTCATTTTCTAAACGTGCATCATTTCCTGCTCTTATTTTAGAAATCTTAATTGATAAATCTTTTTTTAAACTAATATCTGTAGTGAATACTGAACAACCCAATATGACACTAAAATGTTTACATTACTGGTCTTAATTCACAGGTCTAATTTCAATAAGGAAAAATATAAAATTTAGTGTCTAATGATGTGTCTAATGTGTTTTTGTGCTTATGCAGATGAGATTTTTGGAATTCAGTCAGAAGGGGCTAAAGATTTTTGTCTCAGGCTCTCTTATTAGTTAATTGTTCACAGAGTGATGGATTTTTCTTCTTCTTTCTAGACACTTAAGTAAACAAAGCACAGCATCACTGAGTAACTGATAAATTACAAGAAAATAAATACCTTCTAAATAAATTGGTTGTGTATGTGTCGTATGTCAGAAGGGACTTGTTTTGAGGATGAAATCTGCAGGTGACGAGCATATTTCTGTTTTTATTTATACAGTAATTTAGAACAAAGACCTTTTGACATGATATTTAATGATGTAGTTTAAAATTGCTGAGCTGTGTTCAGCAAACGAAACATTTCAGCAGTTGTGTGTTCCTGAACAGGCTCCTCTGATAAGATATTCACAACCGTGCTGTGTTCACTGCTCATATTCTCATCTGTTTGAGTCATGACATGTTGTGTCCAACCTGTTACCACTCTACTCCATTCCTTATGTGCAGTCTGCCTGATTTGTATCTACTTCACCTGGATTGCTTTAGAGTTTTCTGATCACCTGGTGTGTGCACGACGAAAGGCCTCTGTTGGAAAGAGCTTTTACTTCTGCGGCACATTTTACACACAAAATCACACACAGACACATTAAATGCTCACAAACCTTCCTCTGTTTGAGCAGTAAGTACTCAAAGGAAGTAGAGGCGGAGAAAACAGTGCCATACAATTACATGTTGACATGGTCGATGGTGGTGCTATTGTTTAAAACACGAGGTTGCCTGACAGTCTAATTAGCTGTGAAGACTAGCGAGTTCTTCCTCTCGCTATTCAGCAGCAAAGCAGAGGTACCGTACATATAAGTAAAAGTCCCAAAAAATGTTTTGAAATTCCTACAAAAAAACAAAAACATGTAATTGTGATTTGCATCAGCTGTAAAACCAGGGGATGATGATTTGTCAATATCAGTAGTAGCTAAACATGTGCAGTTTTGAGATCCTGACAGTAAATTAAAGCGAAGCAAAAAGTCATTAGTTTCACAGTGTTCTGCACAAACATTTTGAAACATAGTGCATCATCTAATTGTGTTTACCTAAAAACAGGCAAAACAACTACTAATACTGTTTCTGAAATACTATCACATATTGCTTTGTTATTTTTATATCATAACTAGAACATATAGTGTATTTGACAAACATGACTGTTCTAGCATCCTTGACCTCTGCATGTCTGACTTACTCATCACCTTTTTTCAATATTGCCTCAGCGTTGCATGAACAAGTTGTCTGCTAAAAAACTGGTGTGCCTTTAAAAGCTTCTAGATTTGTTGCTGTACCCTTTTTAGTCAAAGGCCTCTTTAACCTTCCACAAGATGATGAATGTCTTTTATTACCGCAGCACTGTGTGGTAAATTAGATCAGAGTTCTATTCTATGGCATGATGCAGCAGCTGAGGCCTCCTAGTGAGCATTTATTAGTAAATGACAAATGCATCTAAATACAAATTTTGTCTTTTTGCCTTTTTTTTAAACTTCAGATTGAAGGAGAGGACGAGCAGACACGTTCTGAAGAGGGCAAGGCGCGCTATCTCCAGAATAAAGCAAAGAGACTTGCAGATAAAGAGCGTCGACAGTAACATCGAGGTTCACCAGACTCAAACATGTGCAGCGTTATTTTATTCTCCCTCCCCGACAAGAAGTAGAATTACCCTCTTGCTCTGATCATAGCCTTTTAAACCTCATTTTGTGATTATTAGTTTTTCCAGTCATGCTACAAGCCAAACTGTCCATACATAGCTGTGTAAAATAAAAATGTAAAAGTACCTATTTTATTAATGTGTGAAAATTATTCTGTAAGAGTGAATTGTCTGTAGAAGAAACTATTTATTTTTCCAGAATATCTTAGGGTTAAGTTTTTCAGTGATGCCATTGCAAAATGATACTGAAGAGTGTGAAGGAACTGATGAATAAGTGAGTGAATAATAATAAATAAAAGATCCAAGCATGAGTCGGAGGCTCTGCAGCGTGTCTTTTTGTGTGATGGTAATTATGTCATTGTCATTGGCATGTCTTGGCAGAGAGGGCACACGTTATCCGTCTTTTCAGCACTAGAGAACTCACAGGAGCTCAGGGGTTTTGACTCATCCAGCGTCTCTCCAGCATCTCTGTCCCCTCCTCCCTCTGTGCTCTCCTCCTCCTTCGTCGTCTCCTCTGCATGTCTGTCACACTCTGACTTCAGCCTGTGTCATGTTTTCACCCGTCTCCCCTTTTTTTGTGTGGCAATGTTGCTTTCTCTGCTCATTCGGTGCATCTTTCCTTTCGTTTCCTTCTCGTTCCAATCATCTACTTCCTCACCTTGTTTATCCACAGGTGAGATCTGAAGTTTGTTCACGGTCCAATAAGGAAAATCAAAAAAGCATGTCTGTAATTAAATGGTTTTGTGCATTTGTGAAAGGTGAAAACAGTATAATTGATAAGAAAGTTCATGCTCAATATTCCAGGTATAATATATAATTGATAAGGTAAATAAAACGTTAATATCTGTAAAACAATGTCAAAGATTGTGATTATTATACTATCATAAAACCATGACTGTAGTTAACCCCTGATGCATGCTCAATAATCCAGATAGAAAAATCTAAAAAAGCTAAGTCTGGTCCTCTGGACATTCATTGACATTGAATGTCCAGGACCAGACATAGCTTTTTTTAGACATGACTGTAGTTATTTAGGAGAAATTTTATTTTTTGATTTTGTTCAATTTCCAACATGTTAAAACTAGAAACCAAATTTTTTCAGGAGAAGTGCTTCAATCCTGCACGAAGCTAATCAGAAACTACATTTTAAGACATATGCTGGTGAAGATTCTCAGTCGTCGAGGACATGATAAAATCATAAAAAATTTAATACAAAAACAACTGGACTTTATTTGTAACAGAAGATGTTTTTCTCCTCATCCGAGGAGCTTTCACATTTCTCATTCATACATTTTAAGACATTTCTAAACAGAAAAATGGCTCTTTGTTCTGGCATTTGCTCCCTCTCTTTGAGCCTTTCTTATATGAACTGAACATCTTTGTCATTGGATCTTGAAGGTTATTGTTTTTCCTTCTATTCCTCCAGCCAGAGGAGTATGTGCGCTTTTCATTTCCCCCGTGAAAATGAAGTTAGGCCCAAGCTGCACTGCAGGGGTATATCTATTTTTAACCCCTGTAAACTGGAGGCTTCTTCTAGGAGAACACAGGAAAAGAAGATGGGATGCAATTCAGATGGCAAGCCCACACATCTAAAAAAACAACCTTATTGAACATCTGACCTACTTACCTGAAAACATTCAGAAAAACTGTGTTGTCATTCATAACAGCCATTTCAGCTGGTGGCAGCTGCCTTGTTCTTCTTTCAAAGATACATTACAGTAACCATGGTTACTTAAGTGGAAGAGCAGATTTAAAATGGAAGCAATAACCTTTAAAAAATCTTCCTTTATTACGTATAAAATGCTTTCTAAGTAGCAACAAAAACGCTAATGTCAATTTAAATTGCATCATTAGAGAGTTGCATGAAAATACTCTGAGCATGCACACATGACCTACAGTTTATATTTAGTACACTAAACACGATGACCCTGGTGATTTGAAACTGCTTTTCCCACCAGAGAATAAAAATAATGAATGAGGGAAAAATGCTGATCTCATATTTCCACTTACTGTATGTCTTTGCATCCAAAGCAGGGGATGTGAGCACTCTCTCTGCTGTAGCCCAGAGAGACTGTCGAGGCTGCTTTTATAAACGATCCTATGGTGCAGCAGGAAAACCATTTAGGACTCTGAAGAAACCGTATAGACGAAGCGAGTCAGCGTTCAGGAAAAAAAAAACTACTGCATTTTATTACCATGCAACTTTGCATTTTCCCTGTTATGGTCATGGCTCAAGGTCTCTTCCATCGTTTTCCTGCAGCGGCGGCTTCAGACAAAGCACATCGACCTCAACTGATGCATCACTTGTGCAAACAATGCTGTCAATATTTCTTAAAGGATATGCTTTAGTTCCGTTTTCTGGCAGAAGTTGCACATGAAGACAAAAACCCCCACACAAAAATGTTTTTGTTTTTTTAAATCATTGCTTTTTAGTTTTAGTTTTTTCTTTTTTTAAGTAGTTTGTTGCTTCCTGGAGAGATCCAAGCATTATGCATCAAGTTATCTGGGCATGGAGCCAGCAGGGCTTCCCTAGCAGAGAGACGAAAGTAAAGGTCGGCTCATCTTCTTTCTTAAATTTTCTTTTAAGCTACAGAAGACCTAACTTTTTTTTTTAAGTTGGCTACTTTAAGGATGACACGGACTATCTCCTATTGGGAGGTGGCAATTCTAAGCAACAATACTGGAACAGTGTTAAGTATTGAACAGTTTGAGCGTGTTTGTGTGTGTGATTAGCCTGGCCCTCGCCTTCCTGCCCAGCTCCGCTCAATTCTCATTTCCCTTCACTGCTCAGTCTGGGACTTCTCCCATAGACAACGATTTATCCGGTAGATTTTTGACCGGACCAATCAGAGAACAGAAGGGGCGGAGTTTTTGGCCCCTAACCCATGCCCCCACCTGTCCCAGTGCGCAGCCAGCGAGCAGCCGCATGTTCTCATTCAAAGCGATGCAAAGCGATGCAGGACTGTTTTATATGTGACACAAATGTGTTAAATTCCCCTTCTTAATCCTTTATCTGGAGTTTTCTTTTGTTTTTTTATAATAATAATAATAATGAATTCAATTTATAACACACTTTTCATTAATGAAAATCTCAAAGTGCTACAAGGTGTAACAGAATTAAATGTCAATAAAACGAGTAATAAAACAAGTAAAATCAATAACAATATCAACTAAGATCAAAAGTAGAATCATGAGGAGGTAGAGTATGCTCGGTTGAAAAGAAAGGTCTTCAAGCCGCTCTTAAAGTCAACCACAGACTGTGGGGCTCTCAGACAGTCAGGAAGAGAGTTCCACAGGCGGGGGGCAGCCACACTGAAAGCCCGGTCTCCCATGGTCCTTAATTTGGTTCTCGGAACGTGAAGGAGATTACTGTTCTGTGACCGCAGCGACCGGGTGGATGAGTATGGAATAAGAATATCCTTCAGATAATCTGGTGAAGCTCCATGTAAGCATTGATGTGTAATGAGAGCAGTTTTGTACTGAATTCTGTAGGCGACAGGAAGCCAATGAAGGTTATGGAGAATGGGCGTAATATGTTCAAATTTACGAACTCTCAACAAGATCCTTGCTGCACTGTTTTGAATATATTGAAGTTTTTGTAGGTTTTTGGCAGGGATTCCAATAAACAGGGAGTTGCAGTAGTCGAGCCTGGAGGAGACAAAAGCATGGACGAGCTTCTCAGCATCGGAAAAAGTTAGGGATGGGCGAAGTCTGGAGATGTTTCGAAGATGGAAGAAGCAAGTTTTAAACAGAAGCTTAATGTGATTCTCAAATGTAAGATTGGAGTCCATTTTTATTCCAAGATTAGTAACAGAGGTGGAGAGGGGGATGTTTTGTCCAGAAAAGGAAAGTGTTGTTATAGGAGATGTTTGTACCTGGTGAGGGGTGCCAATCAGTATGGCCTCAGTCTTGGAGCAGTTTAATTGAAGAAAGTTCTGATTCATCCATGCCCTAATTGCCTCCAGGCAGGCAGAGAGGGCAGTGAGTGAAGATGGAGATGACAAGGTGGAAGATGAGGATGCTCCAGTCCTGATGTAAAGCTGTGTATCGTCGGCATAACAGTGAAAAGAAATGTTGAACTGATTAATAATTTGACCTAAAGGCAGCATGTAAAGGGAAAACAGCAGGGGCCCCAGAACCGACCCCTGAGGGACACCACAGGAGACACAGACTGTCTGGGACGTGGCGTTGCCAAGACTAACACATTCCAGCCTATTGGAGAGGAAAGATTTGAACCAGTCCAGGACGGTGTCGCAGAGACCGACCTCCACATGAAGACGGTGGAGGAGGATACTATGGTCCACAGTGTCGAAGGCTGCAGTGAGGTCAAGGAGGACAAGGATGGAGGGAGAGCCAGTGTCAGCAGCCAAGAGGACATCATTGGTAACCCTCAGCAATGCAGTCTCTGTACTGTGAGCTGCCCTGAATCCAGACTGGAACTTCTCATACAGGGAGTGTTGTTGTAGGTGGTCCTGCAGCTGAGCAGCAACAGCTTTTTCCAGCACTTTAGACAGAAAAGGGAGGTGTGAAATTGGGCGGTAATTAGAAAAAATGTCGGGATCCAAATTAGATTTTTTCAGAAGAGGCCTAATGATGGCAGTTTTTAGAGGCAGTGGAACATGACCAGATTGTAGAGACTGATTTATTATTTGAGTGATTAGTGGGCCTATTGCAGAGTGATTGGTTTTTATGAGAGACGAGGGGAAAGGATCCAGGGCGCAGGATGAAGGCTTCATTTTCTTGATGATGGCCTCCACCTCACTCTGAACAACTTCGTCAAAGCTGTTTAGGGTCCCAGAATGCAGACGGGTAGGTGGCACACTGAGAACAGGGAGGTTGTGGAGCTGAGATCTGATAGTTTCAACTTTGGTTTTAAAAGATGAAAGAAACGGGTCGCATTTTTGAGCAGAGTCCTCAGGAGTTTGTTTAATGGGATTAAGCAGATGAGTTATTGTGGAGAAGAGCTGTTTAGAGTTTCCAGGGCAGGTGCTGATGATGTTAGAATAATATTTGGAGCCAAAAATATTTTTTGCCAAAAGTCAAGTGATCGCTCCCTCCTCCTCCTCTCTCTCCGCTGAGTGCAAAGAACAAGGAAATGACTGAGGTTGTCACGAGAGAATTAAACTAGTGTTTTACGTTGCTGCCCGAGTCCCTGCATATTTTCTGGTCTTCTGGTGTGCTGGACCAGCGCTACATGGTTTTATTTTATTTTATTAGAACGTTTTATTAACATATAAACACAGAATATGCAGCGGCAGCGAGAGACTGCAGCAGGAGGCGGAGCTGAAGTCAAGTTCGGCTGAGCACAGAGGGGGAGGGAGCAGAATACTTTCCCTGTTCAAAATTTTTCCAAGATCCAATGGTTTTGTTCCTCAGGCAGAGGCCACGCCTCCAGCAAGAATCGTTTCTCTATGGAGAAAGTCCAGACCCTAGTACGAAGTGAAGTGAAGGACAAGGGTCTGGTTTTAACCAGGCTAGTGTGTGATGCAATGCAGCTGATGGTGAGAGTGGGGGCAACATGGTGCCTGTGGAGCCAGTGGGCGGGAACGCCTTCTGTTACGTTTTACTTCCAGGTCACCAGGCATATCACAAACTCAACTACTCTCCTCTTGTCCAGTGTGTCCACAAATAAAACTTTCAAAGAGGAGTTCACCCACATATACCATTATATACAACAAAAATGATAAAACTTCAGAAATTCAAACTTGTATAGGAAACTGTCTAATGTGGTTCCTGCAAGCCAGGATGCCATGATTAACTGGAGCTCATTGTAAGTTTGCTAATGGATTGCTGTGACAGATTTGCTAAAGCAGACCAAACTTGTTTTATTCTGACAGCTTAATAACAAGGTTTAAAAGGGTTTAGAATAATACAAAAGACACGTTGTGTAAAAATTTAATGCTGCTTTTCTCAGAAATACATTTTGATCACATTTGTTAAACACATTTGATGAAAATGTGTCCAAAAATATGAATCTTTGTACTCGTTTTCATCCACTACACTCTTCAGTTTGTTTCATTTTCCTCTTACGCAGAGTTGATTTTCAACATTATTTAAATTTTCTGAGCTCGTTTGTTAAGATGTGACTTTCTGGTCACTCTTTAAAAACATGAGAAACTCACAAAAGCTAGGAGTTATAATTCAATACAACATATTTACAAAGTTTTTCTACGCAAAACAATTTTTTTGGGGATATGTGGCAAAAGTTTTTTTTTTTTTTTTATTATTACCAGCTGGAAATGCATTGATTTCTCACTATGCCCCAGATATTGTTTAAATAACTTGTGATTGTGTTGTTATGAGGGTTTTCATTTAAACAAGGCTGATTACAATAAAATGGATTGCTGTGTAAATCATAAAAATACTGAAAGCAAAAAGCAGACTTCTTTGAAACCCATGTTTAATGAAAAACCTCAGTTGATAAAGCTGAGAAAATAACAACAATAATAATAACAGTAAAAACTGTTGAACAGCAGACTTGTGGTGGACCACTAGGGGGCTCTACTCACACCCAGTGGACCGAATGTATTATAAGATGCTTTTATTGTGAAAGGTCCAGAGGACCGGATATGGTGTTGGTATATAAGGTGGTGTTGGGTAGTTTCCCGCCAGTTTTAGTAGGAGTTGATTAAAAGTGAAGACTTACGTCCCGTCTCCTGTGTCGTCTCTTCACCGCCTCCTACACTGGTGACCCTTGTGAATTGAAATGATGACATCCGAAGGTCAAGCCAGCTCTCCTCAGCTGTCCGCGGTTGTGGAACCTCCACTGGCGGCCCCGCTCGCTTTTGCGGTGGCCGTTAAAATCCCGGACTTCTGGCTGCACGCACCTCGGTCGTGGTTCGCCCACGTCGAATCACAGTTCGCTCTTCGCGGGATCTCTGCAGACGACACCAAATACCACCATGTGGTCGCTTCACTGGACCCATTGTCCACCCAGCGGGTAATGAGCCTGCTCGAAGACCCTCCTGCACAAGGAAAATACGACGCCCTCAAAGAACTTCTTCTGCAGCGTTACACGCTCTCAGACGCGGAGCGCGCCGAGAAGCTGTTTACCTTCTCCGATTTGGGCGATGGAACAGCTCTTGAGCTCATGGAAGGAATGTTGTCGTTGAGGGGTTCAGCTGACTGTGAATTTCTCTTTCTCCACCTCTTCCTCCGCCGGCTCCCGGCTCCAGTACGCACCGCGCTGGCCAACTCCCCGTTCCTGCAGCAGAAGGATTACCGCTCGCTGGCCCGCGAAGCCGACCGCATCCTGCTGGCTGCGAGGACGTTCGCGGTCCAAGCGGCGGTCCCTGGATCTCCAGCAGCGCCCGAGCTTCGAGCACCGCCCTCAGCGCCGGACGAGCCAGCGGTCGTAGCGGGGGTCGCCCGCAGGCGGTCAGGATCAAGCCTTTGTTTCTACCACCAACGTTTTGGCGCCAAGGCACGACGATGCGTCCCACCATGCAGCTTCAAGCCGCAGGGAAACGAGGACGTCAACGCCCGCTAGCAGTCGCGGCCGTTGGCGACAAGGAAAGGCTGCTTTTCATTGAAGACTCGAGGTCGGGGAGGCGGTTCCTGGTGGACTCCGGCTCGCAGAAGAGCCTCGTTCCCCCGACTGGCTCCGACAGGTTAGCAGAAGGCTGCGGGCCGCAGCTAACCGCGGCTAACGGCTATCCCATCAAGACGTTTGGCGAAAGGTTGGTGACTGTTCGTTTCCATGAACGGGACTTCCAGTGGAACTTTGTGGTAGCTGCTAGCTCAGTCCCTATTTTAGGGGCTGATTTTCTTTGTGCTCACGGGCTCCTTGTTGATTTAGCTAACAGACGTTTGATCGACGCTGTGTCTTTTTCGTCACTGCCTTGTGAGACGTGAGGAGCTGGGCCTTTAATGCATGCTAACTTTTTAGCTTCGGGTAACGTGTTTCAGCGTTTATTGTCTGAGTTCCCCTCACTGACGGTTCCTGATTTTGCAAACACAAAACATGGGGTCGAACATTATATTCCCACAACGGGCCCCCCGGTGTTCGCACGTGCACGCCGCCTCGACGCTATTAAGCTAGCAATCGCGCAGGAAGTGTTTGCTAACATGGAGCGTTTAGGCATTGTGCAGCGCTCAAACAGTCCGTGGGCCTCCCCCCTCCACATGGTGCCCAAGGCAGACGGCAAATGGCGTCCATGTGGGGATTTCCGCCGCCTTAATAACATCACAGAGAACGATCGTTATCCCATCCCCCACATCCAGGATTTTTCAGTGCACCTGGCTGGGACCTCCATTTTTTCTAAAGTAGATTTAGTACGGGGGTACCACCAGGTTCCTGTGCATGTGGAGGATGTCCCTAAGACCGCTGTTATCACGCCTTTCGGCCTGTTTGAGTTTTTGCGCATGCCTTTTGGTCTTAAAGGTGCAGCACAAACATTTCAGCGGTTGATGGATTCAGTCCTAAGGGGTCTGTCCTTCGTATTTGTGTACCTGGATGACGTCCTGGTGGCTAGCAGCTCGGCTGAGCAGCACTTGTCCCACCTCCGTGAGGTTTTTCAGCGCCTGGCAGCACATGGCCTGATTGTAAATACAGCGAAATGCCAGTTTGGGCTGCCAGTCATTGACTTTTTGGGCCACCGCATTTCTGCAAGTGGTGCTGTCCCATTACCAAACAAAGTGCAGGCGGTGTCAGATTTCCCACAGCCCCAGTCTGTTAAAGCGCTACAAGAATTTTTGGGAATGGTTAACTTCTATAACCGTTTCCTCCCCAGGGCAGCACAACTGCTGCGTCCGCTCTATGGAGCGCTGAAAAAGAAAAAGCCCAACGACAGCGTGGACTGGACACCAGAACGCCTACAGGCATTTGGTGATGCTAAAGCTGCACTGGCCACTGCTGCCCTTTTGGCCCATCCATCCCCAGCGGCGCAAATAGCTTTAACAACCGACGCATCTGATGTTGCGGTGGGGGCTGTGTTAGAACAGCAGGTTTCCGGGGTTTGGCAGCCGCTTGCATTTTTCAGCCGTACGCTGCGGGACAATGAGCTGAAATACAGTGTTTTTGACAGAGAGTTGCTGGCACTTTACCTGGCCACGCGCCATTTCAGGTTTTACCTGGAGGGCCGCCGGTTCACTGCCTATGTTGACCACAAACCCTTGGTGTTTGCGATGTCAAAAATTCTAGTGGTCCACCACAGACTAACCAAAATGTCTCCAACCCTAAAAAGAAAATTAATGGGCAGTAACTCCTCTGCAGACAGTGTCTTATATCTGCAGCAGACAGCAGTGAGTGATTTCATTTGGAGAATGGGGAAGACATTTTCATGAAGGAGTTAATTAAGTTAATTGACATCTATTCCGAACCGGGCACATTCTAATTCATTCAACCTTTATTTAGACACATTAATCCCATTGAGCCTTGGGGACTCATTTACAAGATAAATGCAGATTTCTAATGCAGATTTCAACCAACCATCATTTTATAGTTCCACTAAATGCTTAAAAGTTTTACATCTATCCAAATATTTTTTACCCACTTCTTCCTTTTTGGAATGTGGTGGTGGTGGGGGTGATCACTGGTGCCCATGTCCAGCTGTCACTGTGTGGGTCTCCAGTCCATCTCAGGGACACATAGAGACAAACGAGACACCCATTCACTCTATCACTCACACCTAGAGACAATTTAGAGTTACCAATCAGTCTAACATGCATGTTTTTGGTCTGTGAGAGGAAACTGGAGTAACCGGAGAAAACTCACGCATGCACAAAGTGAACATGCAATCTCCACTCAGAAAGGTCCACCAGCCGGGATTTGAACTGGCAACCTTCTTGCCTAGAGACAGCAGCTCTACCAATTGAGCCACCACGCCACCCACATCTTTTCTTTTTCTTCTTTCACTGCTCCCAGTGTCAGGGGTCGCCACAGCAAACTAAGTCGCAGAAGACTTGGCCGTTATTTTTACGCCGGATGCCCTTCCTGACGCAACCACAGACCAGCGAGCTACCACAGCCCTCTGTGTGGAGCAGAGAGCTGCTATCTAGGACACCTGGAGACGCAGATGGTGGAGGGGTTAAGGACCTTGCTCAAGGGCCCAGAGTGGGGTGAATGAGGGTGGAGGGAGGTGTGGATACTTCACCTACCCAACCCACATTTTTGATGTTGTCGGTACTGGGGCTTGAACCGGTGATCTTCTGATCACAGGCCCACCTTCTCTAACCTCTGCGCCACCACTCCCCCACATCATACTACTGTATTCTTTAAAAAAAAAGTTACATTTTGAAATGTGTTTTTTAATTGGCAGAAATGTTTCGGCTTATCAAAGTGCACGTTCAATGATCCTGGTAAAAAAATCCAGAAAGTTAAGTCAGGTCTTCTGGATGGTTTCTTTTAGTTGAAATGTTTCATCTTTCATCCAAAATAATTCATCAGTCCGAGGAGCACAACAAACTCAGTTTCAGCACCTTCGCATAGTGGGTCAACCAGTTTGATGATGCTAAGCTGGTCTCAGGAGTCCACCCTCTCCCCTGCCAACTCATCTGAGGCAGCCATGGCCAAAGTGTTTCTGCTTATTTACAGTTGTGTTGGAAGTCAGTCTGTTAATGTTCAGTGTGAAACATTTCTTAAAGGAAAAATATTGTTTATTCAGTTTTTGTAACTATTTGATGCAAGCAACGGGCTGTAAACACTCACAACATAACATGCACTCGAATTGTTGATATTCTGAGGTTTGAGTACAGATGGCTAAATTCTGCACTGGAATAGACCCCAGTATAGGAGCTGTTACCATAGGAGACCCCAGTCTAGGAGCTGTTACCATAGTAGACCCCACTCTAGGAGCTGTTACCATAGTAGACCCCAGTCTAGGAGCTGTTACCATAGTAGACCCCACTCTAGGAGCTGTTTCCATAGTAGACCCCAGTCTAGGAGCTGTTACCATAGTAGACCCCACTCTAGGAGCTGTTTCCATAGTAGACCCCAGTCTAGGAGCTGTTACCATAGTAGACCCCAGTCTAGGAGCTGTTTCCATAGTAGACCCCAGTCTAGGAGCTGTTACCATAGTAGACCCCAGTCTAGGAGCTGTTACCATAGTAGACCCCACTCTAGGAGCTGTTTCCATAGTAGACCCCAGTCTAGGAGCTGTTACCATAGTAGACCCCACTCTATGAGCTGTTTCCATAGTAGACCCCAGTCTAGGAGCTGTTACCATAGTAGACCCCAGTCTAGGAGCTGTTTCCATAGTAGACCCCAGTCTAGGAGCTGTTTCCATAGTAGACCCCACTCTAGGAGCTGTTTCCATAGTAGACCCCAGTCTAGGAGCTGTTACCATAGTAGACCCCAGTCTAGGAGCTGATTCGATAGTAGACCCCAGTCTAGGAGCTGTTACCATAGTAGACCCTGTTTCCATAGTAGACCCGAGTCTAGGAGCTGTACCATAGTAGACCCCACTCTAGGAGCTGTTTCCATAGTAGACCCCAGTCTAGGAGCTGTTTCCATAGTAGACCCAAGTCTAGGAGCTGTTTCCATAGTAGACCCCAGTCTATGAGCTGTTACCATAGACCCCACTCTAGGAGCTGTTTCCCTAGTAGACCCTAGTCTAGGAACTGTTACCATAGTAGACCCCAGTCTAGGAGCTGTTACCATAGTAGACCCCAGTCTAGGAGCTGTTACCATAGTAGACCCCAGTCTCTGGGAGCTGTTACCATAGTAGACCCCAGTATAAGAGCTGTTACCATAGTAGACCCCAGTCTAGGAGCTGTTACCATAGTAGAGTAGACCCCACTCTAGGAGCTGTTACCATAGTAGACCCCCGTCTAGGAGCTGTTTCCATAGTAGACCCCAGTCTAGGAGCTGTTAACATAGTAGACCCCAGTCTAGGAGCTGTTACCATAGTAGACCCCAGTCTAATAATAATAATAATTAATTCAATTTATAACGTACTTTTCATTACTGAAAATCTCAAAGTGCTACACATATATTGAATGCGACACACATTCATAAACCGGTGGCGGCAGACTACCATGCAAGGTGCTTTCCAGTCCTACCGGGAGCAACTCAGGGTTAAGTGTCTTGCCCAAGGACACAACGACACATGGTGCGGGTCCCGGGAGTCGAACCGCCAACTTTCCGATCGGGAGACGACTGCCATTACCACTACACCACGGCCGCCCCAGTCTAGGAGCTGTTACCATAGTAGACCCCACTCTAGGAGCTGTTTCCATAGTAGACCCCAGTCTAGGAGCTGTTTCCATAGTAGACCCCAGTCTAGGAGGTCTTACCATAGTAGACCCCACTCTAGGAGCTGTTTCCATAATAGACCCCAGTCTAGGAGCTGTTACCATAGTAGACCCCACTCTAGGAGCTGTTTCCATAGTAGACCCCAGTCTAGGAGCTGTTACCATAGTAGACCCCAGTCTAGGAGCTGTTACCATAGTAGACCCCACTCTAGGAGCTGTTTCCATAGTAGACCCCAGTATAGGAGCTGTTACCATAGTAGACCCCAGTCTAGGAGCTGTTACCATAGTAGACCCCACTCTAGGAGCTGTTACCATAGTAGACCCCACTCTAGGAGCTGTTACCATAGTAGACCCCAGTCTAGGAGCTGTTACCATAGTAGACCCCAGTCTAGGAGCTGTTACCATAGTAGACCCCACTCTAGGAGCTGTTACCATAGTAGACCCCAGTCTAGGAGCTGTTACCATAGTAGACCCCAGTCTCTAGGAGCTGTTACCATAGTAGACCCCAGTATAAGAGCTGTTACCATAGTAGACCCCAGTCTAGGAGCTGTTACCATAGTAGAGTAGACCCCACTCTAGGAGCTGTTACCATAGTAGACCCCACTCTAGGAGCTGTTTCCATAGTAGACCCCAGTCTAGGAGCTGTTAACATAGTAGACCCCAGTCTAGGAGCTGTTACCATAGTAGACCCCAGTCTAATAATAATAATAATAATAATTAATTCAATTTATAACACACTTTTCATTACTGAAAATCTCAAAGTGCTACACATATATTGAATGCGACACACATTCATAAACCGGTGGCGGCAGACTACCATGCAAGGTGCTTTCCAGTCCTACCGGGAGCAACTCAGGGTTAAGTGTCTTGCCCAAGGACACAACGACACATGGTGCGGGTCCCGGGAGTCGAACCGCCAACTTTCCGATCGGGAGACGACTGCCATTACAACTACACCACGGCCGCCCCAGTCTAGGAGCTGTTACCATAGTAGACCCCACTCTAGGAGCTGTTTCCATAGTAGACCCCAGTCTAGGAGCTGTTTCCATAGTAGACCCCAGTCTAGGAGGTCTTACCATAGTAGACCCCACTCTAGGAGCTGTTTCCATAATAGACCCCAGTCTAGGAGCTGTTACCATAGTAGACCCCACTCTAGGAGCTGTTTCCATAGTAGACCCCAGTCTAGGAGCTGTTACCATAGTAGACCCCAGTCTAGGAGCTGTTACCATAGTAGACCCCACTCTAGGAGCTGTTTCCATAGTAGACCCCAGTATAAGAGCTGTTACCATAGTAGACCCCAGTCTAGGAGCTGTTACCATAGTAGACCCCACTCTAGGAGCTGTTACCATAGTAGACCCCACTCTAGGAGCTGTTACCATATTAGACCCCAGTCTAGGAGCTGTCACCATATAGACCCCAGTCTAGGAGCTGTTACCACAGTAGACCCCACTCTAGGAGCTAATACCATAGTAGACCCCACTCTAGGAGCTGTTTCCATATAGACCCCTGTATAAAAGCTGTTACCATAGTAGACCCCAGTCTAGGAGCTGTTACCACAGTAGACCCCACTCTAGGAGCTAATACCATAGTAGACCCCACTCTAGGAGCTGTTTCCATAGTAGACCCCAGTATAAGAGCTGTTACCATAGTAGACCCCAGTCTAGGAGCTGTTACCATAGTAGACCCCACTCTAGGAGCTGTTACCATAGTAGACCCCACTCTAGGAGCTGTTACCATAGTAGACCCCAGTCTAGGAGCTGTCGCCATATAGACCCCAGTCTAGGAGCTGTTACCACAGTAGACCCCACTCTAGGAGCTAATACCATAGTAGACCCCAGTCTCTAGGAGCTGTTACCATAGTAGACCCCAGTCTAGGAGCTGTTACCATAGTAGACCCCACTCTAGGAGCTGTTTCCATAGTAGACCCCAGTATAAGAGCTGTTACCATAGTAGACCCCAGTCTAGGAGCTGTTACCATAGTAGACCCCACTCTAGGAGCTGTTACCATAGTAGACCCCACTCTAGGAGCTGTTTCCATAGTAGACCCCAGTCTAGGAGCTGTTACCATAGTAGACCCCAGTCTAGGAGCTGTTACCATAGTAGACCCCAGTCTAGGAGCTGTTACCATAGTAGACCCCAGTCTAGGAGCTGTTACCATAGTAGACCCCACTCTAGGAGCTGTTACCATAGTAGACCCCAGTCTAGGAGCTGTTACCATAGTAGACCCCAGTCTAGGAGCTGTTACCATAGTAGACCCCAGTCTAGGAGCTGTTACCATAGTAGACCCCAGTCTAGGAGCTGTTACCATAGTAGACCCCAGTCTAGGAGCTGTTACCATAGTAGACCCCAGTCTAGGAGCTGTTACCATATAGACCCCAGTCTAGGAGCTGTTACCATAGTAGACACCACTCTAGGAGCTGTTACCATAGTAGACCCCAGTCTAGGAGCTGTTACCATAGTAGACCCCAGTCTAGGAGCTGTTACCATAGTAGACCGCAGTCTAGGAGCCATTACCATACCCCAGTCTAGGAGCTGTTACCATATAGACCCTAGTCTATAGGAGCTGTTACCATTAAGAATTTCTCCCTGAATTTTCAAACTGAGATTGTTCTGCTTGCTGCAGGTAAGACTTGCACATAAAACGATACTCAAGACGGTCAGGATTTGTGTTTTATGTGTTTATTTTTTCTGTTTGAAATTTTTGTTCGCGACATGGTGTCAGAGTTTATAGCGCTGCCGCCTCTCAGTGAGAAGGTCGCCGGGTCAAATCCTGGTCGAGAACATGCATGTTAGGCTGATTGGTAAATCTAAATTCTCTCCGGGTGAGAGTGAGAGAGCGAATGATTGTTTGTCTCATTTGTCTCTGCCCCTGTGATGGACTGGAGAGCTGTCCAGGGTGTCCCCCCACCTCTTGCACAGTGACTGCTGGACATGGGAACAAGTGAAGTGTGTGGCCCAAAAAGGAAGAAGTAGGTAAAAGAAAATGGATGGATGGAATTTTATGTGTTTTCATTGTGTTTGGTTTGTTCCAGGTGGTGTTTTCCTCTTATCAGCCACTTCCTCCTCAGTCAGCCCTTACCCCACCCACACTCACCTGTCCCCAGTGGTCATCTGGCCAGTTTTGTTTTTTTCATTCAACCTTGTAGTGGGCATGACCGTGTCCGCTCTGATGCACCTGTGCATTTTTGAACTGTTCCAGAGATGACCTTTACTGACCTCTCAGTAAAACAAGACATTTACTACAAACTATTCCATTAGTTGTAATCTGAGAACATAGTCACCAAAAGAGACTATTTCTATCTTTGATTTTATTCTAATGTAATCAAAAGAATAACTTTTGTCATTTTCATGATATATGTTATATGCTGTTATTCTTTAAATGTGAAGCATTAATGTGTCATTTCTGCAAATGAAAAGGTGTCAAAGTTCAGCTAAAATGTCAAACTGACTTACACAGAAGTTGTTTTTGTTGAGTTTCAGCTAAAACTCTAACTAGCGTCTGAGAGTCTTCTCACTCAGATACGTTTCCTAAACAATTTCCTTCTGCGCTGAATTTCACCTTGAATCGTGATAACAAGCAAACTGCTTGACTGGTTCTTTTTTGAACCAATGAGGAAGAGACAAGTCCTCTCTCATCTCAGACCTTCTATTAAGTTCTAAGTTTTTGCTGGAACATAGGAGTCTGCTGGGAACTTCAAGAGATGTGAACTTTCCCAAAGAGCTGGATGGACGTTTAGTCACACGCTAAGGACACGTCATCCAGTTAAGGACTAATGACATGCTGTTATGAGTCCACTTCGAACGAGCGTAAGCTCAAAACTTTGTTTATTCCTTCCTGGAATAAGTTTATCTTGAAGTCAACCAGTAGCTGACATATTTTCTGATGATCGACGCGGATCCGAGGAGACGTTGAAAACGTAAACAAGAACCGGCTCGGACGTGCTGGACCTGCAACGATTCTGTACGCCTGAAAGGCTGGTGTCATCTCTTTATCAGACTCGTCGTCGAAGGTAAAGAGCTGTTTACAAACGTACCTGGATTTCAGCAGAAATCTGATGGGAAGTGTCACTTCTGGTAACATGCTCAAGACAATTTCCTTTAAACCATCTCTCCATCTTTCCTCCTATTTCCTTATCCCTCTCAATCTAAGCTGGAAACTATTTAAGTCATAGAGCCTCAGACTAAATATAATGACATCCTGTATTTAAGTCTGTTGTGTTACATTTAAATGTGCTGACGTATTAAATTGAAAGAAAGTGAAATCATGTCAATCAAGTGTAATGGTGTTAATTTAGTTGATTTATTCTAAATAAATGGTAGTGTCTTTGGCACACCAAACTAAGTTAACGTGTCCATTGTCACTCTATGGCTTCTGTTTTACTTATCCATCATAAAGATCACAGAAATATTGGGTAAACGGAAAAAGAAAAGAATCCGTGAAATTACTATTCAATCTGAATAAGTAAATTAATTAAGGTAAAGAGGTCAGGAGTAATATTGACCTCCCTAAAATCCTTAACATCTGGGTGGCACCGTATATGTTTAAAGACACAATATGGTGGCTCCCTCAGGTTTCCTTCATCTGGTGGCCCGTACTTTATTTATACAGGTTCGTTCCCATTGAGCCTCAGGGACTCATTTACAAGAGAGACCTGTTACATACACTGAGTAGATGAGGAAAAGAGACCAGGGTACAGTATTTCCATTCCATTCATCAGTCACTCTGTTTTCATTCCCTCTTCAGTCGAGCAATATGTGTGTGCTTCATGCCACGTTCGGTTCTCCTCCGTGTCTCCTCGAGTTAGTGTTTTCTAATGTTGCTGCCATGTCTGCATTTCTTTTTCATTTAAAAAATGTTTTTATTCAAGTTCCTCATGTCAGTCTGCATGACGTCTGAAACTGCAACGACTTTAGAGACTATATTCAATTCAAAACTAGTTCCCATTTTACTTGTTTGTCTTGCACGGCTCAGAAAACAAGCTGTTTGTGCTTTTTAAAACGTTCCATTTAATGCACACTTTAATGAAGCTGAAGAAATTTAAGCGTGAGTGCCATTTCTTTCACCAAAATGAGCTGCTTCTCACGAATAGATCAGATTTATTAATGTTGCAAACTGAGTGTATTAACTGGATCAGCTGTGATTGTGCTGTTTTTTTTTTGCATAAAAGAGGCACTTCACTGAACACTGTGTGCTGCACGGGCAGCTCCCAGGTTGAATACATCACAGGCTTTTTGCTTTTAATGAATGGGCGGCAGGAGACTGTGCACTGCTCAGTGCACCATTCAAGAAATTAATGAAGTAATCCTCAGCACTAATATAATAATAATAATAATAATAATAATTTTATTTAAAAGCGCCTTTAATATGACAAAAAATCAAGACACAGAGGACTGATGTGTCTTTCCTCATGAAGGGCCTGTGTTTTTCCACCCTCCTTTTGGATACAGCAAACTGAGTATTACGTAACATGATCAATGAAATCCTCATTAAAAAATACAAATATAAAAGCTTATAGGAAAGTAACGTGCTGAAAATTTTATTTACTGGCGGATTTAAAGACTTGTATAGTGTTGTCTTTGATGGTGGCAAATGAGGCTCGTATTATTCCCACACATGAGGATTTTCCTTCATGTGTGTTCAAACGCATGCGTCTTTTGCGTCCGTTCAAAGCGGGACGGAAACACGCAGCTCTGTCCAAACGAGCTCCTCTCTTTGTGTGTGTGCGTGTGTGTGTGTGTGTGTGTGTGTGTTTTCCCCCTCTATGAATTATTCCTCGTTGCGGTTCTATGGGAGTTAAAACTCCATACGGTTCACTCCCACGGTCTGACTCGCGAACGCGCCAGAGGTTGTCGCGGGAGCGCGCTTCCATCCATCGCTCGCCTCGCGCGCGTCGGGAGGATGAAAGAACAACACCGCGTCTTTTTCCTTTCAATTATCTTATCTGCTGGGCTTTCGGAACCCGATAATCTATTGTTTGTTTATTTTGCTCAAACGAGCCCGAAAGACTCGATAAAATATAAATGTCCTTAAATGAAAGAAAAGAAAGAAAAAAACGGGGGAGCAACAAGAAGAGGAGTAACTACACAGCGGATGAGGCGTTTGAGGACTCACCCTTTTATTTTGTAGGTCAGTCCCTTAACTTGGTGCTGTGGACACTCTTCGTCAGGGGGATTTAACCCCAGGAAAGACACTTTAAAGGACTTCTGGCGTGACGCGACCGCCCTTCACTCCGTGGGAAAAATGAGCTGCTAGTCTCAAAAACAGAGGCGGTCCGTGGTATGAGCGACTGGGGCTGTAGCCCTGGGCGCTGTCCAGCAGGGGGCGGCATAACACAGCATAACACCCCCCTCCCCACCCGCTGGGTTACTTGCCCGCTGGCGCCCACATCGCTGAAGACATCGCGTTGGAAAGAAACAGATTATTACTGCAAATTATTGAAGTTTGAAGATGGAAAGGAAAAGGTCAAAGCCTTCAGGTGCACAGTTTAGGAAAAAGAGAAAAGAAGAAGAGGAGAAACGAGCAAAAGTTAAAGGTAAGAAGAGCTGCTGTGTTTCACTTTCAGTTTCGTTTCTTGTTGCGTGAAATGCTAGGCTGTAGGCTAGCTTGCGGATGCTAATTGGTTAGCTGCTTAGGACGACATATTTTGTTAACAGAGGAAAATATTACAGCATGGAAAGGTAATAATAATCTTTAAGATGGATCCCTCTCACGTCCCAGTTTGTACTGAGTGATGGACTGAGCAGATTTATAGATTTTCGCACGGTTTGCTTTGTTAGAAATGGCAGAGACTGTGTTATGATACAGAACAGTTAGAAAAATAAGTAGAATTATTCATTCTGTGATGTTGCTTGAAGGTTATCATTGGTTGAACAAACTGTGAAATAAGGGGCAGATATAATAAGATTTCATCTTCTTTCTGCTCCCTTCATTTTATCCTACTTGTATTCTTGTATCTGATGAAACTGTCTTGTATTGTTCTTTTAAAATGAATGAATAAACATCAAATCAAATCAAATCAAAACCCTGGCTGTCACACACAAAAATCTGTGCTTTTATAATGAAGTACTGTACTGTACTTTGATTAATGCTCCTAAACAAACACAGACTTATAGCTCATTATTAAATACGTTTTCTATTTTAATTAAAATACTGTTTGATTGCTTATTTAAATTTATACTGTCTCATGCAGTCAATCCTCCTGAGCTTTCTGTGCACACCAACAATAAGTTCTCCTTCTATGCCCTCAGTACAACACTGCACTTTAAGGGGAACTCAGACTTGGATGGCAGAGAGCTTGTAAGGGAGCTCAGGAACTTGCCTGATTTGCCATCAAAGTCTGTGACTGCTCTTGAGCTTCTAAACTTTGTCCATGAAAGTGACCTCTCAGAAATTTATCCAAATTTGTGGACTGCTCTGAGAATTGCAGTTACCATTCCTGTCACAGTGGCTGGAGCAGAAAGAAGCTTTTCAAATTTGAAAATAATAAAAACATATCTGAGGTCAACTATGTCTCAGGAACGCCTCAGTGGTCTGGCAGTCATCAGTATCAACCATGCAGTTGCTGAGCAGATTTCACATGATGAGATTATTGATGACTTTGCATCCAGGAAGGCAAAGAGGATCAATATTTAGGTGACAGCATTTCTAATTACAGTATGTTTTGTGTTTTTGCTTTTAATCCACATGCTGTAATTATATCTTATTTTACATTTTATGTTGTGTTAAACTCTTGTTGTTCAAAGTACATACAAATAGTACAAAAAGGTTTGGTAAAAGATTCATTTGCACAGTAGTGAGCATGAACTTTCTTATTCATTTGTACCGTTTACTATGTATTTCTTGTTTGAAAAAAAAAATTAAAAGAAAGTGTTCTAGTGATGGTGGAGTGACCTTCTTATACAAACTGCCTGTCATGCACCACACTGCAGGCAGGGGGCACCATTTAGCAGCAACCCAACTGCCTGCGCCCAATGGGGGGGGGGTGGTGGAGGGGGCGCCGTTGGGGTTGCTCGCCCGGGGCGCCATATAGGCTAGGACCGCCTCTGAGCGCAGTCTAATGGCTGTGTATTTTTCACGTTGT
>JBBPBX010043925.1:0-11252 GCA_038048925.1 Garcialebias charrua
GGTTTCTTTTCACAAAGATGGCCTCCTTTACTCCTCTCTCAAACCATCGCTCCTCTCTATCAAGGATGTGAACATCTTCACTCTTTCAGGCATGAAGATGTTCACATCCTTGATAGAGAGGAGCGATGGTTTGAACGTCCAGCGTACCAGAAACAATGTGTTCTTGTTTTTAATATTTCACCCTGATTTATTGTTTTATACACTATTCATGTTTTAACTGCATTTTTACAATAGTTTATTGTCTGAACTTTATATTTTCTGTCTGGAACAGGTCTCTCTTGTAAAAGAGTCCCTGAGGCTCAATGAGACTACCTGTAGAAATAAAGGTTGAGTGAATGGATTAAAAACTGAGGCAAGAAGAAAAAAGCTTCTTGTCAGTCCTCGAGGCTCAATGTGATTTATCCGTGTAAAGATTGAAGGAAAAAGCTGAAGAGATCACAAAGGAGCTGAAATTAGATGAAAAGGATGACATTTGTAGACAAATTGCTGAATTGCAGCTGAAAAAGCAGAAAAAGCAGAAATTAGGTAAAAGAAGCTGAAATTCGAAGAAAGGAGCTGAAGGAAGTTGAAAATGGCAAAAACAAGCTTTTAAAATAAAATCTGGCCCAGAAGCACAGAAATAATCGTTGAAAGATGAAAGTTGGCGAGCGGGCGAAGCTCCGTGTTTACTCTCTCTTCTTGTGTTGTCAGGAGGACGGCCATCTTTCTGCAGAGGTCGACTCGATGCGTCTGTGAGGTGAGCAGCGTCCTCTGCATGTCGGACACACAAACTCTTGGACTTTGACTTATCTCCTCGCCACGTCCACCATGAGAAGTTCCTGTTTTTACCAAACCTTCATGTTTGGACCTCAGTTCTTCCTGCGTCGTCTCCTGCAGAGAAACACGTCTGAAATCTTGTCAGGTGGATTTCCTGAGCAGCAGCAACTGTTCTGTGTCAGCAGGTCTCCGTGAGGACGACTCCGTTCAGTTACCTCACACGTTTGTCTGTTTAGTGAAGGTTTTCTTTAATTTACTGACCCCCAACCGTCCGGCTTCACTGCAGCTCCAGGTTTGGCTCAAGAGCAGCAAGAAGTTCTGCTGCTTCTCTCAGCTTCTCGTCTGATCAGAGAAATAAACTGTCTGCTTTACGGGGATACTTTTACGTTTTTTATCTTCAAGCTTTAAGTTTTCCTTCAATTAATCTGGATTTATTGGCATTTGATCCCTTTACAACAGTCTGCACGGCATCTTTTATTTAAATTTAAGACTTGTTTCTCCTTAAAAACATCTTTATAATACAGGCTGTGACCTGACTGAGTCAGAATGAATTACAAATGGGTGGAGGGCAGAATAATCCAGAAGGAAATTGGTAATTTGTTCCGGCTCAGAGTAAAGAGTTATAAAAACAACGCTCACCACTGAGTGAACCCTCTCGTGCACGGCGGCTTTGGACCCACCGGCCTGCTGGCGTCAGTAAATATACAGTCGGCTGACGTCGATCCAGTGTCCGGCTGCAGAGGAATGGAGGTCTGGGTGGAGCGCAGACATCAGATCAGATTAGAGCTGCTTGGTTTTTGTAGCACGTCGGCTGAATTATGTTCAGGACTGAACTTCAGTCAAAAGGTGCACAACGTTCCCTTGTCCATAACTTCTGGTCCACTCAGGATCATTGACTGAACCTTCATATGTGTCATCACTAGATAAAGTGTTGTGTACACTCTGCATCACCCCAGCTCCAAGGTCAAAGTCACAAAAGAAGGTCAACGTTATAACGAGTTCTTTGTTGTCCGGGTCATAACTTCTGAGCTGCCTTTAGAGAATTTAACCAAACTTTTTTTTTTATAAAGTTTATTCATTTTATAAGAATGAAATACAACAAATAACATATATATATAAAAATGAAAAGAAAAAACATAAAATGAAAGGTAACATATGAAGAAAATATCTTGTTAAATCTGCTCCTTTTTTCATCTAATAAAGTCAAAGTCAACTTTATTGTCAGAACTGCAATATGTACAGGACATACACAGGACCGAAATTGCGTTTCTCTCAGTCCCTCGGTGCAACAGTAACCATCTAAACACTAAACACTAAAACATTTAATAAACATAAGCATAAAATAGTAAAAAGTGTAACACTGTCCTGAGTTTTTTCATAATAGTATAAAAGTATGAAAATTTACACCAACACTGAAACACCAAACACCCAATGAACATAAGCATAAAATGAAATAATAAAAGTGTAATACTGTCCTGAGTTTTTGCATAGTAGTATAAAAAGTATAAAAAGTATATCTATAAAATAAACTGAAGGTTCTAGCATTGACATTTGCAAAGAGTGGCACAGCAGCATATAAGTTAATGTACACAGTATATGTATGAGGTAGTTGATGTTGGTATAGAGGCAAAGTGGCATATGCAGTAAGGCACATAAGGCACATTTGGCATCCTTAGATAAGGCTAGTCAGAGAATGCTGTATATGTATCTGCAGTAGTGTAGATAAAAGTAGTGTAAATGTAAACAGTAGTAATAAATGTAAAGCAGTAGTAATAAATGTAAACAGTATAATAAATGTAAACTAAGTCAGAGTCAGAGAGTCTTTATTGTCATTTGCACCGCATGTGGTACATGTGATGAAAACGAGATTATGTACACGAGGTCCCAGTTACATCCAACAACAAATGAAAGAGAAAAACAGTAATAACATCTAGAACTAACTAAGAAAAACATCAACTAGTAATACACTAAGCCTAATATAGTGGGAATAAACAGCAGCACGAACATGAGTTTGTATGAGCAGATGGTCACAGATGAACACAGATGAACACAGCAACAAGAAAACAGATCAGCATCAGTATGATGTGATATTTTGCAGTGTTTATTTTTTATTTTATTTTTATTTATTCATGAGTCGGATAAAATGTCAACAGTAGTAAAAAATGTAAACAGTAGTAATAAATGTAAACAGTAGTAATAAATGTAAACAGTAAATGTAAACAGTAGTATGACTATAGGCAGTAATGTAATACAAACATTAGTGCAAATATGAGAAGTAGTGCAAACTGAATGAGCACATGACCGAGAGTTTAGTGAATAACCCGTTTGATGACACAGAGTCCAGTGTTAAAAACTTTGTGTTGAGTGGTAATGTGTGAGAAAGTTTTTTGTGTTAAGGCAGTTCAAATGGGAGGGGAGGCAGAGCAGGCAGAGTGTTTAGCATTCTGACTGCCTGATGAACAGAGCTGTCTCTCAGTCTGCTGGTACGAGCCTGGAGACTCCTCAGTCTCCTCCCTGATGGCAGCAGTCTGAAGCAGCTGTGTAGTGGGTGTGTGGGATCACCTGCCATGCAGTGGGCTTTCCGAGTGAGGCGGTTGCTGTGTAAGTCCTGCAGTGAGGGCAAGGAGGTGCCGACGATCTTCTCAGCTGCTCTCACGATGCGCTGGAGGCTCTTGCGGCATGATGCAGTGCATGCACCAAACCACACCGTGATGCAGCTGGTCAGGACACTTTCTATGGCACCTCTGTAGAAGGTGCACATGATGGAGGTTGAAGCTCCAGCCCTTTTCAGCTTGCGGAGAAAGTAGAGGCGCTGGTGAGCCTTCTTGGCCAGTGCTGCAGTGTTCCTGCTCCAGGACAGGTCCTTTGAGACGTGCACTCCCAGGAACTTGGTGCTGTCCACTCTCTCCACTGCGGTGCTGTTGATGGTCAGAGGGGCATGTTGTGCATCCCTCTTCCTGAAGTCCACAACAATCTCCTTTGTCTTCTCCACGTTGAGAGTGAGATTGTTGTGTCCGCACCACAAGGCCAAGCGGCTCACCTCGTTCCTGTAGTCCGTCTCATCGTTGTTGCTGATGAGACCTACCACTGTTGTGTCGTCCGCAAACTTGATGAAGTGGTTGGAGCTGTACGATGGTGTGCAGTCGTGTGTTAGCAGGGTGAATAGAAGGGGGCTCAGCACACATCCTTGTGGGGCCCCTGTGTTCAATGTGATGGTGCTAGATGTGTTACTCCCGATCCGTACTGTCTGTGGTCTCCCGGTCAGGAAGTCTAGCAGCCAGTTACACATTGAGGTGTTCAGCCCCAGACTGTCCAGTTTAAGGATGAGCTGTTGGGGGATGATGGTGTTGAATGCCGAGCTGAAGTCGATGAACAGCATTCTAACATAAGAGTCCTTCGTGTCCAGATGTGTGAGAGCTGTGTGGAGGGCAGAGGAGATGGCATCGTCGGTTGAGCGATTAGGTCGGTATGCAAATTGGAAGGGATCCAGGGAGGCAGGGAGGACAGATGTGATGCTTTTCATGACTAGCCGTTCAAAGCACTTCATCAGGATGGGGGTGAGTGCTACTGGGCGATAGTCATTGAGGCATGCGGGCGTTGCCTTCTTTGGGACAGGGATGATGGTGGTGGCTTTGAAACAGGTGGGGACGATGGCCTGGCTCAGTGAGATGTTAAAGATGTCCGTGAAGACCGCTGCGAGTTCCCCTGCACAGTCCTTCAGCACACGACCAGGTATGTTGTCAGGACCAGAGGCCTTCCGGGCGTTAATCTTGATGAATGATCGCCTTACGCTGTCTGAGGACAGCGCCAGCACCTGGCCATCAGGAGAGGGGGGGAGTTTATGTGCAGGTGTGCTGTTACTTGCCTCAAACCGAGCAAAGAACTCATTCAGTTCATTCAGCGTAGAGGTTGAGCTGTCACAGGTCTGGGGGGATGGTTTGTAGTTTGTGATGGTCTGTATTCCCTGCCACAGACTGCGTGTATCCTTGCTGTCCTTGAAACGGTGAGCTATTTTCCTGGAATACTGCTCCTTGGCCTCACTGATGCCCTGGGCCAGGTTCTTTCTGGCTGCCCTCAGGCCCACCTGATCTCCCGCTTTGAAGGCAGCATTCCTGGCTTTCAGGAGTCTGTAAACCTCAGCTGTCAGCCATGGCTTCTGATTAGCCCGAACAGTGATGGTTTTGAGGTTGGTAACATCATCAATGCACTTGGTGATGTATGAACATACAGTGTCTGAGTACTCCTGGAGACATGTGTTGTTGTTTGTGGTAGCAGCTTCTTTGAACATACCCCAATCTGTGGTGTCAAAACAGTCCTGGAGTGCCTCTGAAGACCCCTCTGGCCACACTCGTATCTGCTTGCGGACTGGTTTTGTGACTTTCACCAGTGGCCTGTATGCTGGCTTTAGCATAACACAGATATGGTCAGAAGCACCAATGTGGGGGAGGGGGAGGGCTCTGTAGGCATTTTTCATGGTGGTGTAAACTTGGTCCAGTGTGTTGTTTCCTCTTGTTGCAAAGTTTATGTTTCTGTATGTTTTTGGAAATACACTCTTTAAATCTGCATGGTTGAAATCACCAGCCGTGATGAGAAAAGCATCAGGATGGGCTGTTTGTTGCTCACTGATGTGCAGATATAGTTCATTCAAAGCCTCACTTCTAACTTTGCTGTTGGAGCTTGGAGGAATATATACAGCAACAATCAAAACAGCTGTAAACTCCCTCGGTAAATAGAACGGTCTGCATTTAATAGTCATGAACTCCACTAAAGGTGAGCAGTGTTTGTAGACCACAGCAGCATCAAGACACCATGCGTTGTTGATGTAAACACAGAGCCCCCCTCCCCTTGTCTTACCTCCCTCGGGGGTTCGGTCCGCTCTGTAGCATGTTAGCTCCCCTAGCTGGACAGCATGGTCCGGAACGTTGTTGTTGAGCCACGTTTCCGTGAATACAAACACACAGCAGTCTCTCACAGTCTTTTGTGTCGTTCTTAGCAGGCGTATATAATCCAGTTTATCGTCCAAGGAGCGCACGTTATAAATATATAATACAAACTAAGTGCTCTATAATAACTAAATAAGTAAACAACTCGTTTAACCAATAATTATATATATACTCAATACAGTCATATATATTTGTTCAACAAATCAACTTTAACAAGTTTCTTAAAGACAGGAATCGATTTGGCTTCCTTAAAATCTGACTTTAAATTATTCCACAGTCCAACACCCTGTATTACAGTAGATCTTCCCTTTAAACTTGTTCTGAATTTCTGTTTGACAAAAATATATTTTCCCTTGAGATTATAGTTGCTAGCTCTTTTGACAAAGTACATTTGGATGTTTGAAGGTAACATACAATTATGAGCTCTATACATAAGTTGCAAAATGTTATAATCTACTAAATCATAAAATTTCAGTAGATTCATTTGACAAAACAATTCATTAGATGGGTGGCAGTAATGTTTTCTTGTCATAACTCTTATAATTTTTTTCTGCAAAATAAAAAGAGGGAATGTGTTGGTTTTACAAGCTTTGCCCCATACATTTATACAATAAATCAGATGTGGCACAGCAATTGAATTATACAATAGATACAATGCTTTATCATTAAATAGATATCTAACTTTATAAAATACTGCAATTGATTTGGATATTTTTGTTTTGACCAAATTGATGTGTTGTTTCCATGAGAGCTTATCATCAATAACTACACCCAAGAATTTTACCTCACTGACTCTTTGAATCAATGAGTTATCGATCAGAAATGGAATATCACTGACTCTTTGAATCAGTGAGTTATCGATCAGAAATGGAATATCAATTGATTGTTTTTTATTACTAAATATCATGTACTGTAGTTTGTTTTCTCCAAATTTAATGACAATTTATTAAGTCTAAACCAATTTTGAATCTTTAGAAACTCATTCATCAATAAATCCAGTAATTCATTGATATCTTTTCCAGAACAGAAAAAAGTTGTGTCATCAGCAAAAAGAATGCATTTCATGAAATTAGACACTTTATATCGTTAACATACAAAATTAACAATTTCGGCCCGAGAATGGATCCCTGAGGTACCCCACATGTAACCGTACATTGCTCTGATTTCACATCCTCCAATTGCACATATTGTTTTCTGTTGTCTAAGTAACTACACACCCAATTTAGGGCTAAACCTCTTATTCCGTATTTGTGTAATTTGTTAAGGAGAATACTATGATTAACAGTGTCAAATGCTTTTTTTTAAGTCAACAAAAACACTAACACAATATTGTTGTTGGTCAACAGCAGTAGATACTTGTTCAACAAAATCCATAAGTGCCATTGATGTAGAATGACCACTTCTAAAACCATATTGATTATTCGTGATAATGTTGTGTTGTTCAATGAATTTATCTAATCTAATACCGAATAATTTCTCCAAGATTTTAAAAAACTGTGGTAATAGTGATATTGGTCTATAATTATTAAATTCACATTTGTCACCGGTTTTGAAAAACGGTACCACTTTAGCTACCTTCATACCATCTGGAAATACGCCAGTTGTAAACAACAAATTACAGATGTAAGTGAACGGTTCAATCACATAACTTATAATGTTTTTCACAAACGACATGTCCATATTCAAACAATCTTTGGATTTTTTTTCTATACAATTATTAACCACATTCAATATCTCGTCTTTATTAGTTTCCTTCAGAAACATATTGTCAGAACAATCCTTGATCAAATGGTTCATCTTATTTTTCACTACTGGGATCGTAGCTGCAAGGTTAGTTCCGACATTGACAAAATACTGATTAAAACCATTTACAATTTCATTTTTGTCATTTGTTTCCGTATTATTTATTTTAAAGTTCTGTGGAATACCATTGTTTACCTTATGTTTATTTATCACACCATTCACAACTTTCCACGTCGCCCTCATATCCCCATTACTTTTATTCAACAATTCACTGTAATATTCTTTCTTGTGTTTTCTTATAATCCCAACCAATTTATTTTTGTATTGTTTGTACTTATCTTCAGCTTCCTTTGTTCTACATTTTAGGAAGCATGAATACAAATAGTTTTTCTTTTTACAAGCATTTTTTAAACCTTTTGTCATCCACTGTTGGTCTACATGATTCTTTGTAGTGTAAGTTTTCACTACACAGTTTTTTTTATATAATGCTTCTGAAATATTCATGAACACATCGTATGATTTATTTACATCATTAACAAACTTGATGAACATGTGGACCACCACTGGACAGTGCACAGCGTGACCTTTTTATTACCCCAGCTCTAAGGTCAAGGCTGAAGGTTGTATAAGGTCGTTGCTTTAGGTTGCTGTAAAACAGTCGGTCAACGGGCGCGTGTCGTAATGGTCTTACCTGTGTGACTGCACAGACTGGACTCGTTGTTCTGAGAGGACAGCAGAGGACGTCTCAGCAGCTGGAAAACTTTTTCTATAACGTTTATAATTCATGAACGTTAGAAAGTGTCAGACGGACAGAATGTCTGCACCTGGTTCTGTTGGACTTCCTGATACCAAAGAGTTTCAAAAACCTCCTTCAATAATCATTTTCATGAGATCTACAACAAGGGGAAGTGGTGCAGATGCTACAGAAGGTGGGCCTGTGATCAGAAGGTCGCCGGTTCAAATCCCTGGACCGACAACTTCAAAACGTGGGTGGGAAAGATGAAGTCAAAGTTAAAGATCTTTATTTCTCCTTCCACCACATGTGGTGCATGTTGAGGGTCCCAGTTCAACAGGGTCAGCAGCACCACGAAACACCCACACCTGCCTCCACCCTCAGATCTACAACAGATTCAACAGCTGATCTACATCATCAAACACATTAAAAGCTGTAGAAGTTGTTGTGGTAGTAGCTGAGAGTCATTCTCAGCACGTCCTCTGGTCCTGCTCTGTGGACCATCAGTGATGAGAGTCTGGTCTCATGAGAACTAAGAGCCCGGCATAGCTCTGCGTTGGGCCGAATGCTGCTCGACGCCGCGCGAACGCCGCGGCACAAGCATTTGAACGCGGGCGTGATTGCGCCAAGCTCAAATTTTACGACCGCGTACGCGAGGCGCGTTGTCTCACAATAAACTGCCCAGCACCAGACTGTTTTGTATGAGACACAAATGTATTAAATTCCCCTTCTTCATCCCTGATCTGGAGTTTTCTTTTTTCTCTTTTTTTTTTAAACCAAAAGTCAAGTGATCGCTTCCTCCTCCGCTGACTCCATGAATGAAATGATGAGAAATTAATTAATTTGTCACAAGCGAATTAAACTCAGGTCCAGCGTGGCTGCGCGAGGTTCTAAATATTTCCTGGTGTGCTGGACCAGCGCTCCCTGTTTTTATTTTATTTTTTAGAACTTTTTATTAACATATAAACACAGAAAACCGCTGCGCAGCTCGTGCCTTTTTCCCCCCGACCCGACCTGTCAATCAATTCAGTAGGCGTGTCAGCAAATGACCAATCAGCGACCTCAGTTTGTCCCGTAGGTAAACGCTCCGCCCTGCTGTTGCTCAAATGACGTCAAGTATTTGGAGTGAAATCGTTGGAGCTTCCCGCAGAGCTATACTGTGAACTGCCTGCGCGCAGCACGCGCGCGTCGAGCGGCGTTCAGCCCAACGCACAGCTCTGCCGCGGCCTTAACTCTGACAACACAATCTCTAAGACGACCCAACAATAAATAAAAATAACAATTATCATGCAGTTTACATACAAATCACATTTTTGAGTTCAACAAATTAGTTTTTAGACGTTTGACTTTCAATTGAGCAACAAAAACGTTAAACTGTGTCAGTGCTAAAAGGTTTTTACCTTCTTTTCTTTGTTTTGCTCAAATCAGAAGCTGCTGAAGAGGAGGCAAAATGAAGGAGGAAGACGGAGAGTCAACCAGCAGGGATCCACAGAAACACTCGCCTACAGACAAAAGACACAAACAGGCAGAAGAGAGGAAGTGGACACTTGGCCCGAGCCAAAGGAAGACACTAACACAGCCGGGGACTGCCAGAACTCATCATTAGCACATGAGTTACGTTTTATGGCCACAGAAACACTTAGCTTCTGCTGTGTGTCACACGGAGACGTGAAAACAGCCGAAACTGCTTTCATGCTCAACTCCAACAAGCAGCAGCCTGGCTGGACGTCCTCCGCTCGTCTCGTGTCCTTCAGGACGTTAAAAGACAACCGGATGAGTCGTTTGGGTCAAAGCTTCCTCGTTTAAGATTGTTCACAAATAAACCAAACCAGAACGACTGTGGATGTGACACATGTCGTGTTTCTACGTTTGCTTTAATGTTTTTATTTTACATGCAGGGAACATCATGAGGAGGTCAAAGAGTTCAGCTTTCAGAATTTAAAAGGGACCTTAAAGAAAGTGTCTGCTGATGATGTCAGTACAAACATTTTATTCATCTGAATGTTTTGAATGTATTGTTGTTGAATTGCTAAATGGTAAATGGACTCTACCTATACAGCTCCTTTCTACCTGACCAAGACACTCAAAGCTCTTTACAACTCATTAACCTTCACACACACATTGAGACACCGACAGGACACACATCGGAGGCAATGAGGGGTTCAGTGTTTTGCCCAGGGACACTTGGGCATGTGACTGCTGGTGGAATCGAACCCCCAACTCTTGCATCTGAGGACGACTGCTGTAACCAGCTGCTGTGGACATGGAACAAAATAAAAGCACGTTTTTGCCCAGGTCAGGTCACCACATGCCTGTTTTCACGGTCTTCCTGTGAGAAAACCAACTGGTCTTTAAGTGAAACTGTTTTGTGACGGATCATCTGACCTTCCAACAAAAAGATCTTCTTCACGACGCTGAGGTCCAGATGAACCAACGTAAGCAGCGTCTGGTTCGTGCTACACATGTTGTGCATGGTTTCCCATCCGCTCCATCTTAGCAGTGCACCCACAACTCTGCACTCGTTTTGCCAAACATCCCTTCAGTCCGCCGCACAACTTCAAAATGGCCGTCAGCCACAAAAGTGATAAAAAGGAAGAAAATTACAGTTTAATTAGATTCGAGTCATTTTAAAATTATTTATCTGTGTGTTCAGCGAGCATTAGTCAGTAGTTTTCTGACACATTTTATTTTTGTTTGGTTGGCAGCACAGTTTCAGGTGCAGGTTTCCCTTTGTGAGGGTTTTGTGAAGATGGATGTAAAAGCTCCTGGTCTGAAGAGACGTCCGTCGGGCTCGAGTGCAGACCTCCATCCAGTTCCTCATCCTCTGAACGCCGTAAGATTAGGACCGGAACCGTCACACTTCCAGAAACTTTACATCGTCTCACGTCTAAGTAACCAGTTGAAATGTGCACGCCGCAGTTCTTCTGTCAGTTCATGGTTGATCTAAAGTTCTGTTGATGTTCTCTGAAATCATTTCCAGCTGTCAAGAAAATAGAAACCAACTAAATCGCCTCGAACTTTGTGAGACTTCAGATCAAAATTTATTTTCACAGTGACAAGAAATCGGACACGTGCAC
>JBBPBX010043925.1:17027-27693 GCA_038048925.1 Garcialebias charrua
TCTTATTATTTATTTATTCATGAGTCTAACAGCCTCAGGGTAGAAGCTGTTCCTCAGTCTAGTGGTTCTACATTTGATGCTCCTCAACCTCCATCCTGAGGGGAGTGGGGCAAAGAGTGAGTGTGCTGGATGAGTGAGGTCTTTCATGATGCAGGTGGCTCTTTTTCTGCATCTGGAGGTGTAAATGTCTGTGATTGTGGGGAGACTGACTCCAACAGACTTCTGTGCAGCCTTCACCACTCTCTGCAGAGCTTTCCTCCTCCAACGAGGAATAAAAAGGGCAACAAGAAGAATTACAAACAAACGTTGCTGTCCAAAAGCCTTTATTTTTACCAGCGTCATACGTTTGAATGGTCATCATAATGAAACGTAGCGTTAAATATTCCTGCAGTCTCATATTAAACTGCTCAGTCATGTAGTATGTGTGCTAAAAGCTCCGTTTAAAGCAGAATAAACCCATAGTTGTGATAAAAGCTTTGTCCCTGTTAGTTCAGAACCTTCACCGTGGCACAGTCCTCCATGATCGTGTGTTCACACTGAGTTTACTGAGGTTGACGGCCGTGCACCACCTTCACTGCACGTCGTTTCCTTGAACGTGAAACTGAATTCCTGTGGAGAGCTGCGGGCCGGTCAGCAGCTGGGGTTACCCATCCGGCAGAAGCAGACCGTTTTGAAGAGCCGGCACTGGCAGAAGGCGCAGAAGTCACAGCACGCATGGCCCGGTGACTTGCAGCTCCCCCACAGCGGCGTGCAGTTTGCAGGAGGAGGAGGTCGCTTCCTGACAGCAAACTGACTCTGAGAGAGGAAGAAGAGACGAGGAAATGCTGAAATCAGCAGTGTCTTAGAATAAACCTTTCTTTTTTTATATTTTGTACATTATCATTTATGAGATTGTCTTGTATTGTTTCTTTTGTAAAAAAAAATGAACAAATTTAATAAACAAAAACATAAACATAAACAAAAAGACAAAGTTGTTACAATCTCAAAGGGACAGATATTCATCAAACCACAATTCAGAACCAGCTTAAAGGGACGGTCTACCTCAATTCAGGGAGTTCGATTGTGGAATGTTCTGGAGAGTGATGTTAAAAATGCAAAATCAATGTATACATTTAAGAAAAAGGTCAAAAAGGACTTGCTCAAAAACTATATATGATGTAACTTAGTGTGTTTGTGTATTACAGTTAGAAAAATTAAGTAGAGTTATTCATTTTGTGATGTAGTTTGTGTATTACAGTTAGAAAAATTAAGTAGAATTATTCATTTTGTGATGTAGTTTGTGTATTACAGTTAGAAAAATTAAGTAGAATTATTCATTTTGTGATGTAGTTTGTGTATTACAGTTAGAAAAATTAAGTAGAATTATTCATTTTGTGATGTAGTTTGTGTATTACAGTTAGAAAAATTAAGTAGAATTATTCATTTTGTGATGTAGTTTGTGTATTACAGTTAGAAAATTAAGTAGAATTATTCATTTTGTGATGTAGTTTGTGTATTACAGTTAGAAAAATTAAGTAGAATTATTCATTTTGTGATGTAGTTTGTGTATTACAGTTAGAAAAATTAAGTAGAATTATTCATTTTGTGATGTAGTTTGTGTATTACAGTTAGGAAAATTAAGTAGAATTATTCATTTTGTGATGTAGTTTGTGTATTACAGTTAGAAAAATTAAGTAGAATTATTCATTTTGTGATGTAGTTTGTGTATTACAGTTAGGAAAATTAAGTAGAATTATTCATTTTGTGATGTAGTTTGTGTATTACAGTTAGAAAAATTAAGTAGAATTATTCATTTTGTGATGTAGTTTGTGTATTACAGTTAGAAAAATTAAGTAGAATTATTCATTTTGTGATCTAGTTTGTGTATTACAGTTAGAAAAATTAAGTAGAATTATTCATTTTGTGATGTAGTTTGTGTATTACAGTTAGAAAATTAAGTAGAATTATTCATTTTGTGATGTAGTTTGTGTATTACAGTTAGAAAAATTAAGTAGAATTATTCATTTTGTGATGTAGTTTGTGTATTACAGTTAGAAAAATTAAGTAGAATTATTCATTTTGTGATCTAGTTTGTGTATTACAGTTAGAAAAATTAAGTAGAATTATTCATTTTGTGATCTAGTTTGTGTATTACAGTTAGAAAAATTAAGTAGAATTATTCATTTTGTGATGTAGTTTGTGTATTACAGTTAGAAAAATTAAGTAGAATTATTCATTCTGTGATGTAGTTTGAAGGTTATCATTGGTTGAACAAACTGTGAAATAAGGGGCAGATATAATAAGATTTCATCTTCTTTCTGCTCCCTTCATTTTATCCTACTTGTATTCTTGTATCTGATGAAACTGTCTTGTATTGTTCTTTTAAAATGAATGAATAAATATCAAATAAAATTTTTTTTAAAAATGTGAAAAAACACTTTGCAGCAAAATTGAAACTTTCCTTTCAGTTGTGTTTAATATGACGAGTGCCGTCATATTTGAACATGTGCATTTATTTCATAACATTTCAAATCAGAAGCTTCTGTGAGATTTGCAAAGATTTGAGACCCATCAAGGTGCTAAGATATTCATCAGATGTGTTTCTGGATCATTAAAATCCTGCAGGTATTACCATCGGCAGTTTGGCCTTTGTCGTGGTGTTTCAGGTGTGTGGTTGTTGATTTAGTTGCATTTGGTTAAAGGTGCTATGTGTAACTTTCTGTAGAGCACAGAACTTAGAAATATTTTCAACAGGCAAAGCATTCTGATCCCTCCCCCTCAGAGCCATATATGGCTCTGCCCCCCTTGCTCTGCTGAAATTCAAATTCAAGCTCTGTTTTTATTGGCTGGTTACAAACTCTGTTTTTATTGGCTGCTTACAAACTCTGTTTTTATTGGCTGCTTACAAACTCTGTTTTTATTGGCTGGTTACAAACTCTGTTTTTATTGGCTGGTTAACGGCGGGTCACTCTGTGTTTTTAGTGTTTTTATAAATGCTGATAGAGAAGCAAGGGGACTATAGTTTTTTTTTTCAGAGATTACTTTGTCTAACATCAGTCTGATAGTGACAGAGTGAAGAAATATGTTAAAAATATATTGTTAGAAAAGTTAGACTGCACTACAAAGTTACATAGTGCAGCTTTAAGCTCATCGTTAGATACAAGGCCTCCATGAGGCTTCTTCTGCTACAGAGGCAGCGTACTGATGTTAAACAACCTAGTTACAACACAGCTGTGGCACAAACATCTGTTTTCGACCCCCCTGCAGGCCTGTTAGTTAAAATACAGTCTGAGATGGTGGAGTTATTTTGGAACAGTTGACACTGGGTGCCACAGTCGGTCCTGTTCTTACAGAGAGGAGGGGGAACAGGGCCTTGTCCACATGGCCAGCAGAACGGCCATGTTTCAAATACAGTTCCTCCAGAAGTACCTGGCAGGACCTCCTGACACTGTGTGGAGGGACGTGGTCAACTACATCCTCAGACGTGTGAGTGGGTTGGGGCTGGATGCTGCTCTGTTTCTGACCAATGCTGGACTTTTAAACCTAAAGGGGTTGCTCCAGTTTTATCAAAGTGTTTTCAAAGGTTTTTTTTTTAATTTTTTACACCAAACAGATCAAAAACGTATAATTCTCTGCAGGCTCTTGGAGGAACCACTAGTCTGTGAAGCTAGAATGGACGTCTCTGATAGCACGGTGCCAGGTCTGTTAAAGTTACTGTGAGAATCTGGGACGGTGACCCTGAGTGGGTTGGGGGAGACAGCCAGACCAGACTTCTCCAACGTTGGGGAGGTGGTTTCGTTGTTTGGGTTCCAGTCTGCCAGACTGGTGCAGCGTTTCCTGGACCTGGTGAAGGAGAGGATGACAGCTGGAGAGAAGTGTCTCCTTCAGCTGTGGTCCACGGGGAATCGCCCACTTGACCCAACTGAACATCCACCTGGATCCTGACTTCACGGACAGTAGTGGTCCTCTGCTACACAACACAGACCCAAAGATGGACTTGTGAGGAACGGGTCCAAAAGTACTTTATAAGACTTATGTTAAGAGCCTGAACAAGAGAACTCTGCACAACAGAGCTGTCAGCGTGTGGAACAATAAGCTCGGAGGTCAGAAACCCCCCGTAGAGGACTCTTTACAAACCTCAGACAAAAAAATGGACTGGTGATCTTCAATGGAGGATCCTTCAAGGCACCATTGCAAGAAACTTTTTTTTATCAGTCATCAATCCTGAGGTTTTAAACAAGTGTCCTTTCTGCAGTTTGTCTACTGCTTTCATGTTTTTACAGATTGTGCACAGCTGACAGCTCTGTTTAATCTAATGACGATCTTTAGCCTTTTTGACACAGTTTCCATCAAATCTGTTCCCTTTCAGTTCGGTCTCTCGGTGCAACATACTTGCTATGGGAATTGCGCCCCCGCGCGATTACCTGAAGGAATACATTCACGCCTTTTACGGCAGGGGGCGTCACCCCGCGCCAGAGGTACCGCCCTTTAGGTACTTAGGCGACTGACGCCCCTCCAACTGTCTCTTTTTGCCCTTCACCTCGCAAAAACCTGAACTACCTCTCTTCGCGGGACTTCTCTGCTACTCCATCGCTCAACTTGAGGTGAGCTCGCTCCCTGCACAGAGCGCACAGAGAATTTTTCCCTGCGTACTGCTGGACTAGCGAAAGCTAGCCCAGCACATTTCTATAACCTCAAAGTTTTTTTCTCTCCTCTCTCCACAGGTTGCTTCGCTCAACGGCATTATAACTGTGCCACAACCGCTACCCCGGCTAATCATACTTAGCGGGCTAGCCAGCGAAAGCGACACGACGGAGGAGACACTCGAACAAAGAAGAAAAAGGATTCTGGAAGGTCTCGCTCGCCTTAACTCGGACATGCCTCCGGAGAAGGGAAAGCGATAGACAAAACTTCAAAGGAAAGCCAGCGGGATGGCGAGCCCAACCTCGCGCGTCTGTCCCAGTGGCTGTGGATTTTCCCTCGCAGCGACGGACACCCATGAGGCCTGTCCAGTCTGCCTGGGTATATTTCATGCAAGACAAGCTCTGGACGCGCCTGACTCTTGCCTACACTGCAGCCAGATGCTGGACGCGGTGCTGCGGCAACGTGTGGACCTCGTGGCTAAGGCCATGGGAAGCTCAGCTGGTCCACAGGACCCAGACACCACAGAGACCCTCACTCCGACCCCAGAGCTCGAACACATGGCTCTACACGACAGCATGCGCGTCGAATGGGGCAACAGCCCTGACCCGCTTGCTCCCATGGTGGACCTAACAGTGGAATTCGACACTAGAGGCATGATGAATGAAGACGAGATCTCCATCTCAGCCTCGGGCGAATTTTTAGCAGAGGAACCAGAACTCGAGATCAAGGATCTGGGAGAGGACCTCCCCAGGACCCCGATACCTGCGCTCCCTGAAACGGACTTCTCCATCCCGGCCCTGTTCGACCTGTGCCACAGAGCGGCGGACGCGTTGAACATCCCCTGGCCGGAACCCCCACCTCGCCAACAGGTCACGAGGCTGGTGGGGAACTATTTTTATTCAAAACAGCAGGCTGCAACAAGGCAAAGGATGCCCGTGTTCCCAGACTTCCTCATGGAACTGACCTGCACCTGGCCTCAGCCACGAGCGTCCATGCTCCTCACTCTCTCACAATTCCTCAACGTCGAGGGCATGGATCAGGTGGGAATAGCTAATGCACCTCAGATTGAGGACACGCTAGCGTCCCACCTAGCTCCCAGATCATCAGGAACAAAGCCAACTCTCCCCAGCAAAGCTTGCAAAGCCTCAGCGTCGCTTCTCGAGAAGTGCTATAGAGCTCAAGGACTTGCGGCGCGTGCGATGAACGCGTCAGCGATGATGCAGGCTTATCTTGCAGAAAAACTCCAACAACTGCAGGAAACCTCGGATAAGCAAGCTGCTGCCGAATTACTGGACAAAGCCCGCAGAGCTACAGACTTTGTCCTCTGTATGATGGGTACAGCTGCTGTGGCTCAGGGCAGACGTATGGCGGAAGTGGTCATCGCGTTCCGCCACCTGTGGATGACGTTGATGGATTTACCAGAGGGACAAAAGGTGCCTTTTCTCCACCACTCGATAGAAGCGGAGGGACTTTTTTGGCCAGACTTTGGAGCAAATCCAAACCAAGCTGGACCAAAGGCGCAGGCAGGCTGAAGCTCTCAGGGTGGGCATCCCTCGTCGGAGTTTCGCCCCCCCCCCAGAGAGCCCGCTGGAAGCAGACCTGCACAGCCGCGGCACCGCTCGACGACGCGTGCGCCACCGCAGAAGCGGACAGCATACGAGGAGGAGCCTCGGCAGAGACCCCCGCCGAACCAACCTCGCTCCGAGCACGCATGGAGTAAAAATAGGTTTGTCCCATGCCAAGCGAGCAGGCATAGGGCCTCCTCGGCGAACCAGGACACTCGTCAAAAACGTGCCTGATGATCCAGGCTCACGTTTACATTTTAGTTGACCTCCTGCCCATGTGGTAACAGGAGTGTTCGCACCTTGTTCAGACTTTATTTGTAGCAAAGTACAAATGGCTGATAACTCTGTTGCATGCACAAACCATGTTCTTCCTGCTGTGAGTGACATCAAATCATGTATGTCGTTGCACGTAAGCACGAATAAAACTCATAAAACCGCACATCCCTGTTTTATTGAAGAAAAAAACACACCAACACAAATAACGTCAACAGTACGTGTCTCTGGCCTGTCGGCCGTCATAAAGTGGGGGGCCACATCCCCCTCCCTCACGGCTCATGGGGTGCCAGCCTACTCAATAAGCCCCAGCAGGGTGCCTCTGGACCTGTCTCCAGAAGACAGACCCAGAGGCATCTGCGAACAGACCCTACACCTCTCGCTTAGGCAGGTGGGAAAGGGCATGTGTCCCAGCCCCTGCTCCATTATGAGCAAGGGGCCGGCTAATACACTAACCAGATGACCACGTGACAGGTTCACACCACAGGAGAGCATGTCGGACATCCCAAGGCAGACACATTTTTCACACCCCCTAAGCAGTGGCTGTGATCATGTTACTGTGCGTGTAAAAGGTTCAGAGTTGAACCAGAATTTTCCTCCTGATTTTGAAAGGAAACTGGGTTCCTTATCAACAAATTATCTTGAGTCTGCCAGTCACAAAGGATCCTCCCCACGTTCACACGTTGCTGCTGCTCCTTTATTATTCATGAAGGACACGTAACGCTCGAGCAGTGGAAGAGCAACACGTGATTTTCCTCACAAAGCTGCATCAACCTTGTCCCCACACAGTATCCCACCTGGGGGGACAACAATTGGAATCAGGAGGTCTGCTCGTTTACAGAAGCAGCAGCCCCTCAACCCAATAAAAATCTTGTTTTGGAGGGAAACAGTAGCTTTCATGTCCCAACTCATTCTAATAAAATTAATAGACTCCATCTGTCTTCGAGGAGACTCGATCAGGGAAGTCTGTTAACACATCAACGTGGAGGCCCGCTCCCCAACCTGGTGGACCCTCAAAGTCTCACACAGGAAGTCACAGCTCAGCTGTTTAGGCCAGGATCTGGAATTACTTCCAGCCTGTTAGCTGAAAAAGACAGGCTTATGGCGTCGGGTCTGCCTGAGAACGTGGTGACAACTACACAAAATGCCCGTGCCATGTCAACACAGTCCCTATACGCACAAAAGTGGCGCATCTTCGAAGCCTGGTGCTCAGAAAGAAATATCATTTCTTACGCTTGCGACCTGGCTCAACTACTAACTTTCCTTCAGGATTTACTGGAAAAGGGTCGTTCTTATTCGACGATTAAAGTGTTCCTTGCAGTTATCTCTGCCTGTCACAAGGGCTGGGGACACAGGACTCCTGGAGCACACCCAATCATAATGAGATATATGAAAGGTGTGTTTCGAACCAAGACACCCAGCAGGACCTTGACCCCTGGTTGGGATCTTGGTCTGGTCTTGGGGGCTCTTTGCGACCCACCCTTCGAGCCTCTCAGTGAGATTAAGATAGATCTTCTATCTTATAAAACTGCTTTTCTCATGGCTCTTTGCTCGGCGAAACGCGTGGGTGACGTCCATGCATTGTTTGTACATCCAATGTGTACCAGATTCGCCCCTGACGGGTCAAAGGTCACACTAAGGCCTAAACCTGCATACACTCCCAAGGTCTTGACTCTGAACCATAGGAGTCTGGACTTTGATCTCTCCTACTTTCCACCTGCTCCTGTCCTCACTCAGGAACAGGAAAGGCTACAGGCTCTTTGCCCAGTGAGGGCTTTACGCACCTACACGCAGAGAACAGCCGAATGGAGGAAAACAAACCAACTGTCCGTCTGCTTTGCCGCACCTGCTACAGGAAAGGCCCTATCAAGACAGCACCTCTCACATTGGGTGACGGAGGCCATTAAGAGGGCATACGGTAGCAAAGGTCAACAAGTGCCCCCTGGAGTCCATGCTCACTCAACCAGGGGCTTGGCCACTTCCTGGTCATTGTTCAAGGGCGTGTCAGTTGCAGACATATATGTTGTTGAGAACTGGAGCTCTTTAAACACTTTTGCAAAGTACTACAGTTTGGATGTTACTGCGTGTGATGTCACTCAGGCTGTTCTTTCTAATACACAATAGAAAGTAGCTTTGAGATGCCTTCTGGTTCAAGGGCAGACGTTCACACTAACAGGCATTTTACTGAGCATTTCAAGGGCGTGAATGAATTACGTTCCCATAGCAAGTATGTTGCACCGAGAGACCGAACTGAAAGGGAACTGAAAGTTATGCACCATAACTAATGTTCCCTGAAGGAAGGAAACGAGGTGCAACATAGCTGGCCCTTTTCAATGCTGAAAGCTCTGTGAAGTGCTATTTTGGAGAAAGATGGAGGGGCGTCAGTCGCCTAAGTACCTAAAGGGCGGTACCTCTGGCGCGGGGTGACGCCCCCTGCCGTAAAAGGCGTGAATGTATTCCTTCAGGTAATCGCGCAGGGGCGCAATTCCCATAGCAAGTATGTTGCACCTCGTTCCTTTCCTTCAGGGACCATGAGTTATGGCGCATAACTTTCAGTTTTTATCAATGGAGTATGTTATAGTAAAGCCACAAAGTTTAAATATCAAACTTTAAATGTTCTGGTGGCCGAAGCGAAAATGTCTGTTTACTTGTGTCGCAGGGACAGACTGCAGGCTGGACCTCAACTTGATGCTGTGTCTCTGTGGAAGAGCAACGTCAAGGCCAGACTGGAGTTCCACAGAGACACTGGACACCTGGAGAACTTTGAGAAACTGTGGATTTAAGAAGGTTTAAGCACCATGTCTGATCAGGGACAACTAGAATACAACATGCTCCTCATGTAAATATTTTTATTTTAGGCTTGTCCTGATCACCTTTTTAACACTGTGTTAAATTATTTTGTAAATAAAGTTTAGTTAAAAATCAAAATCTTCTTCTTTTGGCTTTTCCCTCTTCAGGGGTTTCCACAGCTAGTCCTCCTCCTCTGTCCTCACTTTGTCTTCTGTCTCCTCTGTCCTCACTCTGTCCTCTGTGTCATCTGTCCTCACTCCAACTTCCTCCATGTCCTCTCTAACTGCATTCATTTATGCTGGTGAAGATTCTCAGTCATTCAGGACATGATAAAATCAAAAAAAGTTGTTAAATACAGAAACAACTGGACTTTATATGTAACGTCTTCTGTTACAAATAAAGTCCAGTTGTTTCTGTATTGAACACCTTTTTTTGATTGCATCCATTTATCTCCTCTTCATCTTTTTCTTGGCAGCTGCATTTCTAACATCCTTCTACCAATATACACACTGTCCCTCCTCTGGACATGTCCAAACCACTGTCCCTCCTCTTCTTTCAGGTTCATTCAGTCCTTCTTAGTCTCAATGAGGCCTTGTAGAAGAACCTTAAAGGACAACACCCACCGTGACAGTAACAATTCACCATATTGGACAATTACTGTAGTAGAATATGATGTCTATTTTCATTTTTGCAATTGGGCCAGGCGAGCGTTAAAAAACAAACAAAAAAACAACTGAGTCCCGGATGAATCCGGAAACCCGGCCGAAGATTGCCGAAGTGTGAAATGACGTCATTAAAGTTTCCCCCTAAAAAGGCAGGAGTGAGTTCGCCATGGAGGTTTATGAGAGAACTGCAGTTAAACTCGTGTCCTACGTGGATGCGTGATCTCTAAATATTTCCTGGTGCAGTTGTGTGTACAGCTGTACCAGCGCTCTGTTTTTATTATTTTTTAGAACTTTTTAATAAGATATAACACTGCTGCGGTTAAAACGCTGCTCTCACTCTCTCCTCTGCCCATGAGCCTCAGAGGAGCCAGCCGCGTGTCTTCTCCCCGGCTCCGCGCTCCGCTGGTCACCTTTGAAGTTCCTTTGCGCTGCGGTTAAAACTGTTGCTGCTCTCACACTCGCTCCTCTGCCCATGAGAGGAGCCAGCCGCGCGTCTTCTCCCCGGCTCCGCGTTCCTTCGTGGTGCCGACTCAGGGCTCGGCTCCGCGTATCCCAGCCTTGCGGGGAGCACGCGCGCTCAGAGCTCCTCTGCGGCTGCCTTTTTAATTCTGTACTCCCGACCTGGCTGTCAGGTCACGGGGAGAGAATAAAAAGTGGATGCGCGCTCAGAATATGATAGACATTTTGTTGCTTCTAGTTCTTTATATGACACAGTTACAAACGGAAAATCAGCCACTTTATCTAATAATC
>JBBPBX010043926.1:7948-27692 GCA_038048925.1 Garcialebias charrua
ACAGACTAATCGACTCCATGCCACGCTGCATTGCTGCAGTAATCCAGGTAAAAGGAGCCACAACTAGTGCTGTGCATGCTCATACTTTTCATGTTCATACTTTTCATGTTCATACTTTTCAGTTGGCCAGCATTTATAAAAATATTTTTTATTAATTGGTCTTAAGTTTTATTCTAATTTTCTGAGATACTGAATTTGGGGTTTTCATCAATTTTTAGTTATAATCATCAACATTAAAATAAATAAACATTTGAAATATATCAGTCTGTGTGTAATGAATTAATATCATATAAAAGTTTCACTTTTTCAATGAAATTACTGAAATAAATTAACTTTTTCATGATACAGGTAGTCCCCGATTTACGAGCGAGATCCGTTACAACGAGGCGCTCGTAAACCAGAAATCTCGTAATTTGGAACGGCCGCCATTTCTCTCGTAAATCCGGAAATCCGCTCGTAAATTGGAACGGTTTTCGCTAGCGCGACTAAAAACACTCTATTTTCATCTAAAAACTACTTTTGAGTGCATAAAAATGATCGGAAACGTGTGTTTATATGCTTAACTAACTAACTGTAGTGAAAAAACACATGAAAACTCAGTATTTTTTTCGTTTTTTCCAAAAATTCGCAGCTCGTAAGTCTGGAACCTCGCAGATCAGAGCGCTCGTAAATCGGGGACTACCTGTATTCTCCTTTTATGACCAGCACCTGTAATAACAACCCACACAGACAGGAAGTTTAAAACTTTTTGAAGGTCAAATATGATTTAAAATTTCTATTAAAAGTATATATTTTTTAATTATGTACTGTAATAATATAGGGGTGATCAGTTTTACTGATTTACCTATACAGTGCACTAGATGTAAATTGAGCAGATTTTTTACTGACACAAATGATCATGAATAATTCACGGGTTCTCACTTTTTCAGATTAAATTATAAAATCTGTGACTAGGTGATGAGATGTAAAAGACATGAAACGTTAATTTATGTTGGTTCAGCAGAACTGAATCATTTAATTAACAAATCATTAAATTACATTACAACATATGTACATGGATTGATCGATCAGATTTTCCTATAATTTACACCTCAGCACAGATGAAAACACGGGTCCGTAATTACATAGGAACACAACAACAAGTTATGAGTCTTATATTCACTTAGGCCCTGTACACACGTAGCCTGGTGTTTGAAAAACGAATATTTGCGCAAAAAAAAATCTCTGTCCATACAGGTTCGAATATTTAAAATGTTGGTCTACATCTCCCGTTTTTTTCACCACAGAACGTTGTAAAGTTGTAAAGAATATGCTGAACCCATAGGTGGCAGTGTAGTGCTGTCACAACCCTTCAACCCATGCAGCCACACTTCCTGTTATTTATTTATTTTTTTCTTTCGTTTGTGTGGACAGACCGTGAGGTTGAACTACTATTAAATACCGTGTTGGAGTACAAAGTTAATAAAACGCAGGAAAATGTCGACTAGGAATCATGTCAGAGCAGGTATGTTGACTTTTTAGTGCTTTTTTTAGAGCATTATGTGACGTGAGCCGCTCCAGCTGGACCGGCAGACCCGGTTCTGCCGGTCCAGCTGGAGCAGAAAGCTCCGTTCTGAAAGTCCACACGCAGACTCGAAAACGGAGAGTTCTCAAATCTTCACTTTGGCCGGAGTTTTGTTATTATTCGTTTATAGTTACAACAACCGACGTTCACGTGTGGATGAAAGGCTAAACCGCATGCTAAACTGTTCGGTTTTAATGATAACCGGCTACGTGTGTACAGGGCCTTAAACTGCGGCATTTAGCTTAAAGTTCAGTTACTGGTTTAAGATAAGGAAAAGTTTAGGAGGAGGATGGATTGAAGGAAAAAGTAGACTATCTTGAATGTTTATAACTAAAAAACATGGCACTCTTCCATACGCATCCAGCTAAGATCATCGTACGCTCCAGTAAACAATCAGCGGCTCTTTTACCTTAAAGACAATCCGTCTCGGTTCTGGTAAAGAGCTGGGAAGCAGGCTTGGATGTAAATGGGTCGTAGGTCCGGCAAAGTCCAAGCTGGACTTCAAACGTGTTTACCTTTTCAGCGTCTCGTTGATACTTGCTTTAGTCGGCAGAAGTCGTGGCAGTTCCTGGTTTGGTTTCAAGATAAATTATTCCAGAAAGGAGATTAATTCACAGCTTGAAGCTATGAACCTCGAATGGGTTCACAGCTGATGTGCTGTTAAACCTTGCTGAGAAACGCAGACCTTTGGCTCATGGTCGGACGTCCCCAGCTTCAAAGAGAAAGTTCACATCTCAACTTCCTCACAGAACTGAAAGTTCCAGGAAGCTTTGAAATTTTAAAAAGATCTGACGTCCGTAGTGCTCAGTTCCCTCATTGGTTTGTTCGCCCAGTGAGAGGGAGTTAGCTCAGGTCAAAGATAGGCATGTAATGGTTGTAGTGGGTATACCGAACCGTTTCGATTCGGCACGTTCGGTTCGGTCCACCTGCGTACCGTTTCGGTTATTTTTTCACTCATTGAACGTTAATATATGCGCCGCGGAACAAAATTTCCTGGGCGCGTTTCAGCACGGAGCTATTATCGCGAAGCACGCGCTGCTCGCGCAGCCTTTAGCCGTTAGCTTCTCACTACGGTCTCCTGTTTGGGGAACGTTTCTTGTTAAAAGACGAGCGGCGCGCACATTCAAAGCTGTGTGTGTGGACTTTGTTTCATGAAGAGACTGGCTCTGCAGCAGAACACGTCTCACGTGAACGCGCTTGAAACTACGTCATCGGAATGTGAACGAGCAGCTTGCAACAGCGCTAATAAGAACAGCTGCATTTAAACTACTTTTATCAGGTAAATCATATCAGTCCAGAGCAATAACACAAACTGAGTTTTTAAATATCTGAATCTCTGTCTGAATGTTGTTATTATGCGCAGGCTTTAAAGTTATTGATCCTCGCTACGAACACCCATCACTCAAAAAGTGCAGAACTTTATGAAAAAACTAAAACTGATAACAAGACCTGGAGCAAAGCCCTGCCCTAATGATGAGTGAGAGATTCAACCGTTCAAGAAGAGGTATTGTTCTTTTATTATATTATCTGTGGAATGTTCTGGAGAGTGATGTTAAAAATGCAAAATCAATGTATACATTTAAGAAAAAGGTCAAAAAGGACTTGCTCAAAAACTATATATGATGTAGCTTAGTGTGTTTGTGTATTACAGTTAGAAAAATTAAGTAGTTATTCATTTTGTGATGTAGTTTGTGTATTACAGTTAGAAAAATTAAGTAGAGTTATTCATTTTGTAGCGTGGCCCTCGCCTTCCTGCACAGCTCCGCTCAATTCTCATTTCCCTTCACTGCACAGTCTGGGACTTCTCTCATAGACAACGATTTCTCCGGTAGATTTTTGACCGGACCAATCAGAGAACAGAAGGGGCGGAGTTTTGGACCCTAACCCACGCCCCCACCTGTCCCAGCGCACAGAGCCCTATAAAGGGCTCTGCCAGCGCGCAGTGAGCGAGCAGCGGCATGTTCTCATTCAAAGCGATGCAAATCGATGCAGGACTGTTTTATATGTGACACAAATTTATTAATTTCCCCTTCTTAATCCCTTATCTGGAGTTTTCTTTTGTTTTTTGGGCCAAAAGTCAAGTGATCGCTCGCTCCCTCCTCCTCCTTCTCTCCCTCCGCTGAAATGAACAAGGAAATGGCTGAGGTTGTCACGAGAATTAAACTCGGGTTTTACGTTGCTGCCCGAGTCCCATCAGATTTTCTGGTCTTCTGGTGAGCTGGACCAGCGATCCATGGTTTTATTTTATTTTATTAAAAAGTTTTATTAACATATAAACACAGAATTTGCAGCGCGGCAGCCGGCAGCGAGAGAAAAGCTGCAGGAGGCGGAGCAGTTGTCAAGTTCACCAGAGCACGGGGAGCAGCCATACATGGCTCTGAGGGGAGGGAGCAGAATGCTTTCCCTGTTCAAAATATCCAATGGTTTTGTTCCTCAGCAGAGGCAACGCCTCCAGCAAGAATCGTTTTAAAATGGAGAAAGTCCAGACCCTAGTCTGAAGCGAAGTGAAGGACAAGGGTCTGGTTTTAACCAGGCTATTCATTTTGTAATGTAGTTTGTGTATTACAGTTAGAAAAATTAAGTAGAGTTATTCATTTTGTGATGTAGTTTGTGTATTACAGTTAGAAAAATTAAGTAGAGTTATTCATTTTGTGATGTATCTAAAAAAGCTAAGTCTGGTCCTCTGGACATTCAAAAAAACAAAAAAACAAAACAAAGCAAAAAATTGTAGAAACGTTTCGTCTTTCGTCCGAAAGACTTCCTCAGTCTGAGGTCCAGAGGACCAGACTTTGCTTTTTTAGATTTTTCTACCTGGATTATTGAGCATGCATCAGGGTATTTTGTGATGTAGTTTGTGTATTACAGTTGAAAAATTAAGTAGAGTTATTCATTTTGTGATGTAGTTTGTGTATTACAGTTAGAAAAATTAAGTAGAGTTATTCATTTTGTGATGTAGTTTGAAGGTTATCATTGTTTGAACAAACTGTGAAATAAGGGGCAGATATAATAAGATTTCATCTTCTTTCTGCTCCTTTCATTTTATCCTACTTGTATTCTTGTATCTGATGAAACTGTTTTGTATTGTTCTTTTAAAATGAATGAATAAACATCAAATCAAAATTATCTAAATAATCTTTTTTATTCAAAATCATAATCTTATTAACTTTTTTTTATTTATTGTGTTTTATTTCCAGTCTGGGACAGACATCCACCAGAGATCACCTGCAGCTAAGAAGTGTGTGATGACTGAACTGAACTCTGAACTTTTCCAGCACCTGTCCCACCAAGAAGAAGTTGTGAGTACAGTAATGAGGACAAATACAGCCACACTGATGCTACTGGACAAAAACTTGATTAGTTAGATTGTAAACAGTCTGTTGCTGCTTATTGTTCTGACTGTTATTGTATTTATTAAGATTTTTATTATTGTTAAAATAGTTTTATTGTAGAGTGCTGTTTATTTAAAATATCATCCAAATGGGTCACTTTTATTTATTACTACAATACTGTACAGTACAAACGTATTTTTGGCATATTTTCAAAATAAACATTTTGTAAGTCTTTATTTTGTCCTTTTTTTTTGTACCGAAAATAAACCGAACCGAGCCCTTCTTGTAGTTGAACCGGACCGAAATGTGATTTTAGCGTACCGTTACACCCCTAGTCAAAGATGTCAGAAAGTGTGATGGTTGTTCAGGATAACAGAGAAATATATATTTTTGAGGAAAGATAGAAAACAGTCGCCAGTAATAAGATTAAGTGATTACAGTCTTAACATTTCTAAAACAAATCTGAAAAGTACAACTTGACATGAAAGTTCATTCTCAATAGTCCAGGTATCAAATCCGCTCATTCTCAATCAGTTCATCTGGACAATTTCTTTTTAGTAGAAACGTTGACAACGTTGACTACAACTTGACATATTTCTCAACTTTAGACAGCATTCTGATTTATGTGTCCACATATTAAGAATACACCAGCATATTAAAGAATGGCAATGATCATTTAACATATTGAAAAATAACTGTTCATACGAATAACACAAGGTTATGCTTTGATTACCTTTGAATTAGCTCACAGTAAAAATTAAAGACAGTCTCTGTTGAAATAATATGTGTCTTGATTCAAATTGTTAAAATAAAACAGTGGTAAAGTGTCTCACTGAGAGAATCAGTGAAAGGTGCTTCAATACAGTTCAGAGAGATGTGAAAAGGTGTAAATCCAGTTCAGAGATTAAGGTCTGTATCACTACAATTATTTTAAAAAACACTGTTCTAAATTGAAAACTTATTGGAATGCATAGAATGCATATCACCTACCACCTTTTTAATGACTGAGATCACTCAAAAAGGATCTGTAATCATTTATACCTGGAACAATACTGTATTGCCTTAGTTCTCAGAGTATATGTTGGAGATGACTCTAGCAAATTCTGCTAGCAAATAAAATTTCAGCTCAATATCAATAAGATTGACTGAATTATTTCCATTTGTTGTTTAAGGTAGACAAGCTGTGGCGATCATCCTGCATTGGTTTGACTCTAAAAGCTAACCGGTTGTAGATGTTCATTTGTTTTCCAGTTCTGGAGATATTTTCTGACAGAGCTACAAGCACAGACACAGGGAAAAACATTATTGCCCTTTTCACCCCTTACGCCAAAATTACACTACTTGCGGTCCGCTCTGCTCCGCAGGTCGCAGCTGAGCGTCTCAAAAGCTGTGTTTCCATCCATTTTCATTTCGAATTTTGAGCTACCTCGCAAATATGTCAATACAAATTAATGCAGATCAGAAGTGTTTCCATCTGCTGGCTTGAAGCGCTTCTTCCAAGCCGCGCACAGCGTCATTACGTCAGACGTCAGCGTCATTACGTCAGACGTCAGCGTCATTACGTCAGACGTCAGCACTGCGCATGTCTACAGTAAACAGGAAGTAGCGGTTGAAAACAGAACCCGGCCACACATCTCGTCAAAATGGAGAGAATATTTCAGGTACGTGTTGCTATCGGGCGAGTTGTATTTATTCTGTCATGCCAACTAGTTTTAGCGATGTTACATGTTGTCCGGAGCGGAAACAGCTGAACGTCACGTGACGTGAATGTTCGCTACGTCAGAAATGAGTCGGAAAATGTGTTTCCATCTGTCGTTTAGCGCATCTGCTCGGTTGCGAAGATCCCAAAAACCACCTCAAGCGAGCGTATAAACTTTTTAGCGCATTTCAGGAAGTAACCTCGCATTTTGCCGTTTCCATTAAGCTTTTCTGCTGCGATATTTCAAAATGCGCACCTAGAATCCTTGATGGAAACACGGCTAAACTCCAGTTTCCACTACCTCCACTCAGCTCAGGTCCGCCTGCATGCGCCGCTCCTAGACGCATGCGCGGGATTTGCGAGATCGCGCGATAAATCAAGTGATAAATAAGTAAGTCAGAACAAAACAATTCATTCGGTGGAAGAAGGAGAACAACAGTAGAGACTGCTGCCTTGATCTTCTCTCGTAAATGAGCGACAGGACATGGTTTGAGCAACAGGAAGTGAGGTATTACATTTTCAGAATAAAATACTTTATTTATTTATTTATTTCTTGTATTGCGTTTGTAGGCGTAGTCATAAATGATAGTTTGAAAGCATTTTTGTACAAATAAATCCGTATAGAGCTAGGATTAGTCCGCCCGTGGTGATTTTATTTTGTAAATACGGAAGTTGTGCTCGTTCCTTTTCCTGTTGGTGCCTCCGCACAGCTCCGGCGTCCGGCAGAAATAGAAAAATTTCTAATTTTGACGGACTGCCGTCCGCTCTCCGCAGCTCGCCGCCGCCGTGCGGAGCCAGTGTAATTCTGTCATTGATTATAATGGGTGCGTATTTGCTGCGGAGGTCGGACCGGAGCGGGGCGGAGCCGCAACGCGTGTGGTGTAATTTTGGCGTTCCAGGAAACGCACAGAGCCTAAACAATCTATTATACTCGCAGTTAAAGCCCAACATGTGCCATGTACAACATATTCTGCGCTAAATTCTCCCGTAAAGCACACGGTATTTGGCATTGGGTGGATTTGAATGAATTTGGATTTATGGAAATCTCCAGCAACTACATCCGCATGGCTAAGAACTTCACAACAGACCTGCCTTAACTTGTTAACGGGGGAAGAGTGGTGCGGGTGAAACCGGACCAAGTGGCTCAATTTGACGGAGAGAGCCTAATTGTTGTACATTTATCAGAGGTGATTTGCTGAAAGCAAGCCCTTTCCCAGCAGATAGAATTGCGTGTTGAATAAAAGGGCTCCAAGTGAACAGATATATTTTCAGTCAGCTCATTTGTATTGCTTCCTTTGCTGCTAAACAAAGCACAAAAAGCAATTTAACGGAGTTCCAGTTGTAAACCCGTTTGGCTTTTACACACAAGCGATCGCACATTGAGTCATGGGGAAAAGTAGATTCTCATCTGCTAGTCTTTTACCATTTTTTTTAAATGTAAAGAACATTTTTGTGCATCCTCCTCCTTCTGCTATCCAAAATTCCAAAAGTCTGTCCATTCCATCTGTCCGTATGACTGGCCTCCCTTTGCCCTGCCCTTCTCATCCACTCTAGCCCAACAAGCTTGCTGGCCTGGCCTCACGCTTCCTGTACAGTCAGTTTAAACCCTGTGCTGTCTCTCACCACCATCAGGAACTCAAAGATGCAGCTGGCTGGTGGGCTTGTGACACAGATAAATGGCAAAGATCCCATTCTGACTGGCGGTAGTGGGATCAAATAATCTGGACGTCAGAAGTAGACGCCTTTTATATCAGAAAACAATGACAATATACCGTCTTTGCTGTCGTTTTAACATGCACTCCAATGCTTTCTTGCCAATAATCCCATTCCACGCACCAAAGCCTTGTTGTTTCTACAGTCTTAAAGTTAACACTGTTCACAGGCTTTCTCTCACCATCTGTTCTGCTGTGACATGCTACTCGCCCAACTCGCCTGCTGCACCATTCTGTAAATAGTCTGAGAATAAATCTCTTTCACATGTGATGGTTTTTGAAATTAGCCTAAGCTCTGTGTTTCTGCATGATGTGCAGGTTTTCATTCATCACTTAGGCATTTCCATGCCATGCAAAAGAGACCTCTTTACATTAGTAACAAGGACGCTAGACTCATGAACCGGGGTGCCATCGAGAGGGGGAGTCCAGTGAGGCAATGGCTTTTTCGTTAATCTTACTGGAGCCTCCCCAACCCTGACTGTCATATATGTTAAGAAAATTTATCTCAAATCACTGGACATATTTAAATGAAAGTCATTGGATGTTCACGTAATTGTTTGTCAACCAGATTCAAAATGGTTTTCCCAACAATTTGACTTTAGCAGGCACAAAAACAGTCCAAACTCATTCAATTTTTTAACAGATATTGTGCTAAATTTGGAATGGTTGTAGTCAAGAGTCATCCCCAAGCAACAGTAATATTAAAGGGTTGCAGGACATCTTTGTTCAGCACTTTAAAATGCAAGGTGATGGTGATATGCATCCTTTGAAGCAATGCCAAATTCAGTTTTGAATATACGTTTAGGAGAGGACAAGCTTCAGAATCAGAGAGTCTTTATTGTCATTTGCACCGCATGTAGTACATGTGATGAAATGAGATTATGTACACAGGGTCCCAGTTACATCCAACAACAAAATGTAAGAGAAAAACAGTAATAACATCTAGGATATGAACTAAGAAAAACATCCAACTAGAAATACACTAAGCCCTAGAGTAATAGAAAAACGTCATTACAAACAGCAGCACGAACATGAGTCTTTATGAGCAGATGGTCACAGATGAACACAGCAACAAGAAAACAGATCAGCATCAGCATGATGTGATATTTCACAGTGATTATTCTTATTATTTATTTATTCATGAGTCTAACAGCCTCAGGGTAGAAGCTGTTCCTCAGTCTAGTGGTTCTACATTTGATGCTCCTCAACCTCCGTCCTGAGGGGAGTGGGGCAAAGAGTGTGTGTGCTGGGTGAGTGGGGTCTTTCATGATGCAGGTGGCTTTTTTCCTGCTTCAGTTGACCATTCACAATAGAATTCAAAATCTTACTTCTAACCTACAAAGCTCCCAATAACCTAGCTCCATCTTATATTACAAATTTTATTGTTCCATATTTTCCTAACAGAGCACTTCGCTCTTAGACTGCAGGTTTACCTGTGGTTGTTAAGAGTTTCCAAGAGCAGAATGGGAGGAAGATCTTCCAGTTCTCAGGCTTCTCTCTTGTGGAACCAGCTTCCAGTTTCTGTCCATGAGGCTGAAACATTGTCCAGTTTGAAGACTGGGATTAAGACTTTCCTTTTGATAAATCCTATAGATAGGGTTGGCTTGGGTTTTCTAAACTATCCCTTATATGCTGCTATAAGCTTAAGACTGCTGGAGGCAAAACTAGCACTTTGAGATTTTTATTAATGAAAAGTGTGTTACAAATTAAATTCATTATTATTATTATTATTATTATTATAAATTGACCACATTTCCTCACTTTGCTGCTGTCTTTACTAACACTAACAGTTTGTATTTCTAACCTCAACATGTGTTTTTTTTGTCTTTCCTCCTACAGAAAGTGCACCTGGACCTGCCATTCTGTTTGTTTCTCCTTCTTGTCCTCTCAAACCCAGCTGGTGGAAGCAGCTCATCCTGAGCCTGGTTCTGCTTGTGGCTTCTTCCTGTTAAAAGGAAGTTTTTCATTTCCACTGTTGCCTTCGTGCTTGCTCAGGATGGGAGACTTCGATGAAGTGAGGATTCAACACAATCTGCTGCTTCCTTAGATAGAGAACTTTACTAATGGGCTCTTTTAATGTATTTAAATGTTTCTGTTCAGTGCCCTGACAAGACTTCTGTTGTGACTTGATGCTTTCCAAATAAACTGAATTGAATGTAACTGAATTGACAGTTCAGTTTCAAGTTGAGGTGGTTTCTCACTTGGCTGCGCCTGCTGGGGACTACTAAGCAAACAAGGTTCACAACTTTAAGGAGTCTCCAGAGGGTCTCAAAACATTCATGGGGTTCTTAATTTTCTCGCTCGAGTCACAGCGGCTCGCTGTCTTGTCGCATACATTTTGAATAAAAAATATTGTGACAATTTTTTTTCTAAATAATCACATACTTTTCCGAGTGCCAAACCTATCTGTCTTGATTATGCCATGGGCAACTCTAACCCATCACAAGACCAGTAAGAGCTCTCCTTTAACAAATAACATGTCCAGGTCTAAAAATACATGCAGATGATAAATTATAGTTATTAAAAACCTTGTCCAAACCCGCCCATCTTCATTTGAAAAGTGTGCTCTAGGAGGTTAAATCATAATTGGGAGGGTGGGGGGTTGCCACGTAAGCCGGGGTGGGCAATGAAATAATGTGCATGGTCTATACAGTTTTTTTAAAAAGCCGGGAGCACATATGGTATACCAGTGATTAAAAGAATTGTTGCACAAAATGTGTCTGCATGGCTCATTTGTCGTAAACACTTAGAATTCAGTGAGACTAAGGCAGAAAATTAACCTGTTTTCTTGAAATTCTGAGTCACCAAATAATCTTCAACATTTGTAGCACATCACATATTTTGTCCGACTCCAACATTGCAGCATTTTTCAAAAAGTCTATATTTAAAGCTGCTGTATGTAACTTTTCTAACAATATATTTTTAACATATTTCTTCACTCTGTCACTACCTCCTGACAGACTGATGTTAGACAAAGTAATCTCTGAAAAAAACTATAGTCCTCTAGCTTCTCCCAGTGGTACTACAAGCATTTCTAAAAACCCACAGTGACCCGCCGTTAACCAGCCAATAAAAACAGAGTTTTGTTCATGAACGAGCTTGTCACGCCCATCCCCCGCCTGTCCCAGCCCGCAGCGCACATCCGCGCACGTTCTCGTTCAAACAGTAGCTGTGTCAATATGGCGGAGGATCAACCCATCACTTTTCCGGGAACAAACGTTCCACTAAAACTTCCAATTCCTCGATTAGCGCAGGTTCGGAAACCCAACACAGGTAAACAGAAGAAGACCCAGGAAGAAATGAAAGAAAAAAAGAAACAAACGGATCGAGCACGGAATCAAGTAAGTCTCTTTGCTTGAACCATTTATTATTAAAAAACTAAACTGCCTGATGTTCCACACAAGCGGCTTCCTCTTCTTCAGACCGTAGAAGTCACTCTGGGTGTAAATTCCTCGTCGGAGCCCATCGACAATGCTTCAAAACTCTAGCCGCATAACATACAGATAAAATGTCACGCACTGCAGCAAAGTAAGAGCTAAAAAAAATAATTCTGTGGCTTATCATTTTGCTGAAATAATTGTCTTCTTACATTACATAAACTTATTGAAAGGGTTATACATAATTTACGCTACATTATTACAAATACGCAAAGATTTGAGAAGCAAATAGTTCATTCTTACCGGTGACTGCGCCATTGCAACTCTGTTTACTAGCATGCGTGTTCACGAGACAGGCCATGCTGTGGAGGAGGAGCTAAGGAGGCTGAGTTGCAGGTCAGCCGAGAGCAAGGGGGAGGGACCAGAAAGGTTCAAAAATTTTCTGTCCAGCGTTTTCCAGAAACTACATACAGCAGCTTTAACAACATAAAAACACTAGAAAATTGGGTATGGGTTCTGGTTTTCATGTGCCACCCCAAGCATATCAGTGGCCCCCAACTGGCCCCCCTTGAAAGTTTTCTGGAGGCGCCACTGTCTCAAATTCATTGTTAGACAGTTCATAAGATTGTGCTCAAGTTTAGTGAGGGAAACAGTGGTTTCATTAAATCTCTGCTCTTTGAAGCCTTCCATCGAACAAAATCATCAATAATCCAGGAAGAAAACAAAAAAACAACAAGGTGCTCCATTCATGAAGCTCCTGCTCCACATGCAGATGGAGGGTGTTGTTTGAAACTGCACACATCAGACCTTCACGCTGTCGCTTCACCTGAAAACCCAGGCAGGTTGAAAGAAGACGATTCACTTGATAACTAAACTACAGTATATTCATCTGGCTGCTGCTGAAAACCCATCATGCAGCAGCTGATTGTGCATCAAGAAGCAATCAGCTCGTTGTTCATGTTCAACCTTTATTTAGTCAGGTAAATCTTTTGAACCTCATGGGCTCATTTACGAAAGCGACCTGCTAAAACTAAAGAACAATGAACAGCAGTGATAGAATTTCATTAAACAATAAACAAACAAACAATAAACAATAGAAAACAAAAAGAGAGAAAAAAACAAAAGATTTTTTTTTTTTTTTAACAAAGTATCAAAAAACTAGCAAAACATTATAAGGTAGACGTATAAAATCAAAGACAGGAACAAATCTGCATTGGTTTTTGCCAGGATTCCAACAGATTCTGAAAACCATTTAGAGAAGTCAAGGTCGAGAGCTTCAGATCTTTTTGTAAGATATTCCATGAAGCAGGAGCGGAATAGGAGAAGGCCCTTTTTCCAAGTTCAGTCCTCACTGACGGAACACTGCAGGTAATCATGTCCTGAGAGCGCACACTGTAGCTGCACTCACGCAAAGACATGTAGGAGGAGATGTATGAGGGCAGCAGACCAAGAAGTGATTTAAAGATGAAAATGTACCAGTGGAAGAGTCTGCGTGAGGTTAATGATGTCCAGTTAACCAGTGAATACAGGGTGCAGTGGTGGGTACGATAATCACAACCAGTTATGAATCTTAGTGCACCATGATAGACAACATCCAACATCCGCAGGGTGCTTGTAGGAGCATTCATGTAGAGAATGTCACCGTAATCAATGGAGGGAAGGAAAGTCACAGATACAAGGCGTTTCCTAACATTCAGTGTTAGACATGATCTGTTTCTGAAAAAGAAACCCAGTTTAACTTTCAATTTCTTCACTAGGTTTTCCACGTGGAGTTTAAAAGAGAGATGTGAATCGATCAGGATACCCAGATATTTATAGGAATCAACAAACTCAATAGGGACACCATTTGAAGATAAAATCAGAGGAGGATCTGCTGGAACCGCCTTCCTATTTGAAAAAAACATCCCTTTTGTTTTATCAGCATTTAGGACAAGTTTGAGACGGAACAAATCTGACTGGATGATGTCAAAAGCAGATTGCAGTAACTGGAAAGCCTTAGCTACTGTTTTAGCTCGGCAATAAACAACTGTATCATCAGCATAGAAATGTAAGGATGCATCAGGGATGCAGTGACCTACATTAGCTATGTAGATTGTAAAGAGAGTGGGTCCTAAAACTGAGCCTTGTGGTACACCATTTTTAACTGTTAAATAGCTGGAAGAAGTACCGTTATGTTGAACACATTGCCTCCGATTGGAAAGATAGTTAGAAAACCAACCGATGGTGTGATCAGAGAAACCGATTTCTGAGAGCTTATGACACAGGATGTTATGATCCACAGTGTCAAAAGCTTTAGACAGGTCTAAGAAAAGTGCAGCACAATAGTCCTTAGCATCCAATGCTTCAACAACATCATTCAGAACCTTCAGAGAAGCAGTTGTTGTGCTGTGTTTTTTCCTGAAACCAGATTGATGGAGAGGTAAGATGTTAAATGAGTCCAGATAATTTTTGATCTGAGAGTTTATCAGTTTTTCTAGAACCTTGGCTAAGATGCAGAGTTTAGAGATCGGTCGATAATTGTTCAGTGAGGTGGGGTCACCTCCCTTCAGCAAAGGAAGAACATGAATAATGTTCATGAATAATAATGCAGCACCATAACTACCGGTAATCTTTTTCTCATTCTTTACCAACTTCGACAAGTTGCAGCGTTCATTATGGGAAAATGACAATTTTAGCTTGATAAAGATTAAAGATCATCTTCCATTTGCTGTGTCATCAGATTGCACAAAACAAGGAAGGCAGGGGTATAAATATAAAAAGTGTCAAGCAGACGACCAAACATTCTTTTAGGATTAAAAACTAAAACCGATGGTTATGAGAGAATACGTTTGAAATGTACCACTTTTCTTCAAGTTGGTATTTGAGCTGGAAGTTAGTTTTGAGAAACTCCTTCACAGGTGACGGACAGTAATTGTGTATGGAAGAAATTTACAATACTGTATTCAGTTACACTTACTCAATAATCCTGTATTGATTTACCGTAGATTAGTTCAATGAACTTAACTATATCACATAAGTTGAACATAGGCTTTATACCCAACAAGAAAATAACCGTATATATTTTATTTTATATTTTATACTACTATGCAAAAACTCAGGACAGTTACACTTTTACTATTTTATGCTTATGTTTATTAAATGTTTCAGTGTTTTAGTGTTTATGGTTACTGTTGCACCGAGGGACTGAGAGAAACGCAATTTCAATCCTGTGTATGTCCTGTACATATTGCAGTTCTGACAATAAAGTTGACTTTGATTTTGATATACTGTACTGTAAGTCACTCTTGTACAATAATTAAATCTAATGAGTATATCATATGAAAACTTGTTACTTAAAAATGTATGTGCTTCCACTTGACATAACATTTTACAGTAAATCTTGTATATATATATATATTTTTTTTTAGTGATCCCAGCCTGCACTGTATCTTTAAGCACAATAAAAATGTGTAAATAAACTTCACTTACAGGAGTGTGCTCAGAACATTAGCATGGCCAGCACACTTTATAAAACTGAAAGCAATCATCTTCCACATGTGAACACGTTTACCTCTGTTTCCAGTTGCACCAGTTCCATAGTGGGCCATGGCTCTGCGATTTGTGCAAGAGGCATGTTGTAGTTTTATATGTGGCCCCCCTTTCAGCTGAGAGTCAAGTCCAAGTCCTGACAGCTCCTGCTCAGGTCCCAAGTCCTGCTGGAGCAGATGTGTCACACCAGGCAACAGGGAGGCAGCTCCACAAACATCCACTGGTTTCACTGGGACTGGTTGTGTTGTCTCTGCTGGGAGGACCATGCACCCCGGGCGGGCAGCAGTGTCCCTCCAGGTGAGCGCGCCCTGGATATAATCCTTTAATTAGCAGCAGCGCCGTGCACGAGCCGAGGAGTTTCTGTGCAGTCGACGTCCTCTCAGCATGTCTGTCTTCCTGCTCCTGGTTTTCTCTCCCGGTTGGAAAAAGAAAAAAAAAGAAGAAGAAGAGAGAGAGAGTTCCCTGCGTGCGCCAGCAGCTCCGCCGTGCGCGCACAGACCTCCCCGTGACTCTGTAGTACAGAGAGCTCAGAGCTCTCTCTCAGCTCGAGCTGTCATTGGCAGCAGCTCCTACAACATTTTCATCCAGCCCACTTTTTTTTTCTTTTTCTTTTTTTTTTTTTAAACCCTGATCCGCCCAGGTCCGGTGGCGCCATCATCTGGTGGACATGAGAACTGACAAGACGTCATGCAGCAGCGCGTGCAGGCTTCGCTGCAGCTCGTCATGAGCTCCCTGCTCAAAACGTGCAGCTGTTGCGTAATGGGAGAGTCGCAAATTGATTTTTTGAAGTCTCCAATTGTCTTAATACTACCTAATACCACCTAAACTTCCTCCACCTAAACACAGATAAAACTGAATGCATTTTATTTGGTGCACCTGATGACACCAGCAACATCCTTCCCAGTCCCAATGTTGGTTTCCCCCTCCCCCACTTCAACCCGGTGGTCAGAAATCTTGGAGTGCAGCTTGACTCCAACTTAAAGTTTGATAAACAGATCAGTTCTGTTGTCAAGACCAGCTTCTTTCAACTCCGACTGCTCTCCAAAGTCAAGTCATTTCTCAGCCGTGCTGATCTGGAGAAGGCCATCCATGCCTTTGTGACCTCCAGACTTGATTATTGTAATGCTTTGTATGTTGGTATTAATCAATCCTCCATCTCCCGATTACAGCTTGTACAGAACTCTGCCGCGCGCCTTTTGACCAACACACGAAAATATGAACACATCACTCCTGTCCTGTCCTCTTTACACTGGCTCCCGGTTCAGTTCAGGATACAGTTCAAGCTGCTCCTGTTTGTTTTCAAAGCTCTGAATGGACTTGCACCTCTGTACATCTCAGAACTTTTGAAAGCCCATCAGCCCAGCAGAGCTTTACGATCTGCCAGTCAACACCTGCTGGAGGTCCCTCACTCAAGGTACAAACAATGGGGAGACCGGTCATTTTCTGTTGCCGGCCCTAAAGCCTGGAACAGTCTCCCCCTTGAGCTGCGTGCCACCTCTGATCTGACTCTGTTCAAAACCAGACTGAAGACACACTTGTTCAAAAAAGCTTTCAGTGTGTAACTTTTATTATTTTTGGTATTTTAGTATGTAGCATTTTTTATTTCCATTGCCTTTTTATTTCCTCTAGTTCAAATAAGCTTCCAGTGTGCAACTGTTATTACTTTTGGGATTTTAATATGTAACATTTTTTATCTACATTGCCTTTTTATTTCCTCTTGTTCAAAAAGTTTTAGTTTGTAGAATTTTTTTATTTCCATTGCCTTCTTTTATTGCTGTTGTTTCTTATTCTATTTTCATTGATTTATTGTTCCAGTTTTTTTCATCCTTTTATCCTGTTAAGCACCTTGGTCAATGCAAGGCATTGTTGGAAGGTGCTATACAAATAAAGTTTATTATTATTATTATTATTATTATTATTAATATTACCTAGATTGTTAAAGAAATCATTCATATGAGCAGGTGAAATGGTTGAGGTATATAGTTTTTTATAGAAGTTCTCACACATTTTAGATAGTTCTTTTGGATCTTCTATGATAATCTCAGAGGCTATTAAAAAACTTAAATTAAATAAATCTCCAGGTACTGATGGGCTAACTTCTGAATTTTACAAACTATTCACGGAAGAACTTGCTCCCTTTTTGCTGAATGTTTTTAGAGAAAGTATAGATAAAGAACAATTACCGTCCACTCTATGCCAAGGCTTAATTACACTCATCCCAAAACCACAAAAAGATGTATTAGTTTTAGACAACTGGCGCCCCATTACATTATTAAATAATGATTATAAAATTTTAGCATTATGCTTAGCAAATAAATTGAAAAAAGTACTTCATGATGTTATTGGGGAAACTCAAAATGGTTTTATGGCGGGAAGACACATAATTGATAATATAAGGCTTATCTTAGATTTATTAGACTACGCAGACTTAATATCAGAAAATAGTTTTGTTCTCTTTCTTGACTTCCATAAAGCGTTTGACTCACTGGAACATGATTTTTTATTTAAAACTTTGGATCTGTTCGGTTTTGGTGAGCACTTTAAGAAATCAGTACGCACCCTTTATGCTGGAGGCAATAGCTCAATTAAACTAGCTCATGGAACCTCTGGCAGATTTAATGTTGAGCGTGGAATTAGACAAGGTTGTCCAATTTCTCCATTTTTGTTCCTTCTTCCTATGGAAATTTTAGCACATTTCATTAAAAACAGCTGCATAAAAGGTATTCAGATTGCTGGTAGAGAAATATGTCTGAGCCAACTGGCAGATGACACAACTCTATTTCTAAAAGATTGCTCTCAAGTAAAGTGTGCTGTTGAGCTGCTTGGTGAATTTTCTGCAGCCTCAGGTCTCAACCTTAACTTATCTAAATGTGAGTTACTCCCTATTAAAACATGTCATGACACAGAGATCTCAGGAATCCCAGTAAAACACAAAGTTAAATACCTTGGTATCTATATTATAAAAGAGGAGGACCAAAGATTAAGTGATAACTTTAATCCCCTTGTTACTGTAATTCAAAAAAAATTCAATTTATGGGTACAGAGAGATTTATCCATCTCCGGTCGTGTATTACTTTCTAAGGCTGAAGGTCTCTCCAGTTTGGTTTATGCGACTTCTGCCTTGGAGGTTCCCAAGGACATCATTTCAAAAGTGGATAAAACATTGTTTGATTTTATTTGGAAAAAAAAGGTTCATCTAATCCGAAAAAATGTTATGATAAATAAGCTGTGCTCTGGTGGGTTTAATGTATTAGACTTACAGACTCTAAACTCCTCCTTTAAAATTAAATGGATCAAAAGATATCTCTTAAATCCAAACTCTTTGTGGAACTTCATTTCAACACATGTATTTGAAGCATTGGGTGGTCTATCTTTTATTTTAAGGTGTAATTACAACATTGACAAAATTCCGATCAAACTCTCCAATTTCCACAAACAGCTGTTTTTGTGCTGGTCTCTGGTTCACAAACACAATTTCTCTCCACACAAATACTATATTTGGAATAACAAAGACATTTGTTTTAAACATAAATCTATTTTCTTTAAAAATTGGTTTGACAGAGGAATAGTTCATGTACATCAGTTATTCAACAAAGACGGCAACACTTACTCTTACAGTGAATTTTTAACTACGTATAACTTTCCAGTACTACCAAAAGAATTTGCAATTGTCTTTGATGCAATTCCATCTGGTGTGAAAATGTTGATGTCAAATCCTGTACAAAACAGCACAAACTATTTAACTGAAGAATTATTCATTGGTAACTCTGACCCTTTTTTAAGTGAAAAAACAAATAACAAATGTATTAGAGAATTAATAATTAGAGAATGTATTAGTAAACCTGCTTCTATATTCTTCTGGGATAATTTATTTAATGATATCTGTTGGAAAGATGTTTGGTTGTTACCTAGAAAATACTTTATAACTAATAAGATTCGAGAAGTATCCCTAAAGATTCTGCATAAATGTTATCCTGTAAACTATATAATCTCCAAGTACCGTCCAAACGTAGACCCAATGTGTTCACTCTGCCACAGCTCTGAGGAGACCATCATCCATCTCTTCTGGGACTGTTCTCATACTCAGGTGTTCTGGAAAGACATTTTCATGTATGTAAATAGAAAGTTAGAAATTGACCTACCATTTGACGCTAAAATTATACTGTTTGGTTTCTTTTGTCCAAATATTTCAAGTGAGAAAGTTTTTGTTGTAAATTTAATACTACTCTTAGCCAAATTTTACATCCACAGTTGTAAATTCTCCTTGCTAAAACCTAGATTTATAGTGTTTTCTAATTATATTTCCTCTTACTTAGCTACTTTAAAGTACTGTACTAATGCCAAAGCTTTAAAAACTAAAACAATCTGTAACGAATTTCTGTTGTAAGCTGCCCAAGACACATTTTTGTTTTTGTTTATGTGCCTTTATTCTCTTTTGTGCTATGCATGCCTTAAGTCTCGAGCCATGTTTGACATTGTAAGTTTTTTTTGTACTTGTTTTTTCTATAAATAAAAAAAAAAAAAAAAAAAAACCT
>JBBPBX010043927.1:10860-27692 GCA_038048925.1 Garcialebias charrua
CTCATCCAAGAGACTTCTTCAGTCCAAGGAGCCGCAACAAACCGTAAGTAGCACACTCACAGTGGGTTCAACCAGTTTGATGGTGATAAGCTGGTTTCTGGAGTCCACCCTCTCCCTCAGAGTCAAAGTTTATTTATTTGTCATTCGCACCACACGTGGTACATGTGGTGGAACAAAATTGTGTAAACAGGGTCCCAGTTACATCCAACAATAAAATTTAAAAGAAAAACGATAATAAGATCCAAGATATGAACAAAGAAATGTGTCAACAAAAAATATGCTAAGCATTAATAGCATAAAAACAATACGCCGAACAGCAGCAAAACTTTCGTTTGAGGCAGTCGTGGCCAAAGTGGTTCAAAACATCAACGTTCTTTCACAATAATCTAGGTAAAAAAAAATCCAACAGAGTTAAGTCAGCTCCTCTGGATGGATTCTTTTTGTTGAAACTTTGGGGTGAAAGATGAAACGTTCCAACAAAACAAAAGCGTCCAGAGGATCTGAATTCACTGTTGGATTTTTTACCTGAAATTTGATATTAATCTATTTTCTTTCTCCTTTCCTAGTTGTGAGGAGCTGGTTCCTATCTCTAACTGTGTGAGAGGCAACACCCTAGACTGGTCTCCAGTCCATCACAGGGGCACCCTACACAGGTCACGACAATTAGAGATAAACGAGACAACCCTTCACTCTCTCACTAAAGGGATGATTCAGAGTTATCATTTAGCCTAACATGCGTGTCTTTGGTGTGTGTGTGAGGTAACTGGAGTACCCAGAGAAAACCCACATGCATGGAAACAACACGCAGACTCCGTTCAGAAAGGCCCCTGGTCAGAAGGTGAACCTGTGACCTTCACCTGAGAGGTGATCGAGAAAGTTGAATACTGTATACTCAATATAGCCCAACGTCCCACGGTGGCATCGTATTCCTGACCCACCTCAGCTGACTTTGATGTGGAGGAGGAGCAAACAGTCCACTCTGAGCTCCACTTGGATGACAGTGCTCCTCACTGTTTCTCTGAGGCTGAACCCACACACCCTCTGAAGGAAACTCATGTCGGCTGAATGTATTTGGGCTCTTCTTTCTTGATCCATAGCTGAGGGTTGGAACATGGACAACTCATTAAACAAACTTTTACCTTTCTACTCAGCTCCTTTTTCACCACAACATTCTGGAGCAACATTCTCATTACTGCAGACAGTCCATCAGAGTCCATCTCTTTGAGCATGATGCTCTGAACCACATGACAAAAAACTCATCTAATTTATTTTTCATTCACCCTTTATTTATCCAGGTTAGTCTCATTGAGCCATGAGCACTCATTTTCAAGAGACCTGTTTAGGGAGCAGATGGTGGGGGTTAAAGCCCCACTGACATGATTTTTTAATTTTCATAAAATTGCTCAAAATATATATCTTTTATCATTTAAATATGTTCATTTTTGCAAACAAAATGCTAAATCACTTTAATTTTGCTTTAAAAGTGATTTTGAACTTCAAGCCGTGTTTAATCATGGGAAATCCAATTACACACGAACGCACCATCTGTGATGTCACACTGGGCAGAGGGCTCTGGTCTCTTTAATAGCGGACCATTTAAAACCCGATGAATTTATCAATCTATGTGAAGATTTGAGCTATTTGTCTTCATTTTGGGAAGCAGAAAATAGTTTGGGTGATGGAACAAGAAACAACAGGATCTAATTTAGGTCTGATAATAATAATAATGTATTTTCCTGTCATCTGCGTATGTTTCCCATACACAGACGAAATTCGTCTCTGTATTTAACCCAACCACCTACCAGGTGGTGCAGTGAGCAGCCCGAAAGCGCCCGGGGAGCTGGAGAAATAGGTGTGCACTCATAAGACACCCCAAGGTGGGTAGTGGCCGGGGCGCGAACCCGCGTCCTTCGGGTCCCAAGTCAAAAGCCCTGCCACTAGACCATCTTGGCTCCTTGCTGTATCAGACTTACCTTCATGTCGAGCTGCTCATACCTGCGCACTGTGACAAGCCCAGAGCTCTGCCCGGTGTGACATCACAGATGGTGCGTTCGGGTGTAATCAGATTTCCCATGATTAAACACGGCTTGAAGTTCAAAATCACTTTTAAAGCAAAATTAAAGTGATTTATCATTTTGTTTGCATAAAGGAACATATTTAAATGATAAAATATATATATTTTGAGCAATTTTATGAATAGTAAAAAAAATCATGTCGGTGGACCTTTAAGGGCCTTGCTCAGGGGCCCAGAGGGGACGAATGAGGGTGGAGGCAGGTGCGGGTGTTTCACCTTTTTCCACCCACATTTTTTAATGTTGTTGGTACCGGGGCTTGAATCGGCGATCTTTCAATCACAGGCCCACCATATCTAACCTCTGCACCACCACTCCCCCTCCATGATCCAAAGACTCTTTAAATCACCTTCTTTGTGCTCCTTCTACAACTGCCAAATATAATTCATCTTCAATCTGTCTTACAAAATTCAAAACCTGCCAAGAGCTGAAGGTGTTTTGTAGTTTATTTTGATGCTCTATCTAACAGCAGCAGGATAATTTGGCAATCAGATGAGTGTTTGCAGGATCATTACCCTAACAACCAAAACTAATGCATCCACAACAAAACAGTGTGTGGAAAGCAGGTTTTCATGGGGTTACAAAGAGTCATTTGTGACTTTGATACATGTTTGCCACCTAAATGCCTCATAAAACAAGACGCCGCAAGTTGTAAACTACCTTCACCTCAGACACAGTTTTCCATGAAATGTGCTTTTTCGTTACACCTTTTATGTATTCCACTCTTTCCTGAGAAAGGCCTGTAGACGTGTCTTCAGCAGAGAAGTTTTATTACAGCATGACATTACATTTCTCTGTATGAACACACATCCTGCTGTCAATTCTTAAACCTCTGGCATTTGTCACAACAACGACCCGGGACTGGAACATGAAGGGTGGTAAATAACACGGTGGACTCAACAACGGCCCGCTTTGAAAAACCTTGGGTAGATTTGAAATGACACAAAGGATCTCTTGCTGCTTGCTTGCTTTTTCACTTCCACAGAGAAAGCTTGCACCTGCTGGGCTAGTCTGCCGGACCTGCCGTGTGCTATTGATTGAAACACTGCTGCCAGGGAGTAAAGACCTGGGCTGCAGAGCAACGAATAGGTCAGAGAACAGCGAGCAGCCTGGCATGGGACTTGTGGTGGATGCTGCATGGTGGACAGCTGGTGAACGGGTTTCCAAGTTGGCAATTGGGTTGGTTTATTAATTTACAAATTTGTTTATAAAGTTGAGTATCAACCTAACAACACTTCCAACTCACTCACATCCAAAACACCAACATGAAAATGAAGTGATTGCATGAGTGATCACCAAAAGTGACTGCAGTTCAACTCACAGGAAAGATTGTTTAAAGGTACAAATCAGGGGATGATACTAAAAAGGATTTCCAAGGTCCTAACATCCAGGAGTTCTGTTAAATCTATCATCAAGAAATTGAAGTAACGTGTAAATCTACTGAGCAGGCCTTTCTCACAGAGTAAAGAGCTCAGTAAAGCCTTGTTTATACTTCATGCGAGACGTGTGGCTGCGGCCCAGCGATGACGTAATTGCGTGTGTGTCATCGACCGCATCGAGTGTTTATACTTCTAAAAGACGTGGGGATTACATTATAGTAATCCCTCCCTCTTCCCTCCCACTGCATACGTCACGCGCACTCCCACTGCATACGTCGGCGAGTTTCTCTCCTCAGGACCATGCGGGGGGTCTCCGCTCGCTTTAAACGCGCATTTTTACGCATAACAGCAGAGTTTTCTTTGTTTTAAAAGCTGCGCGCATGCGCAATCCTCTTCATTTTGTCAACTTTACACGCGCATGCTTTAGCTCCTGTGTGCGCGCGCATGTTCGTAAATATATATATAAATATATATATATATATGTATTGGTGTGTGTGTGTGTGTGTTGGGGCAATGCGCAAAGTGTGTGGTCTCCAAGCTCTCTCCACCCCCGCAGAGACGCACGGTTTGCGTGTGCGCGCGCACAGACGAGTTTCTCTTCAAAACTATCCATGTCAAAGCAAAAACAAAAACCGGCTTCTGGAAGAGTAGCGGGTAGCGGTGTGATACACCATATATTGACATCCAAACAAAAAACGCCCACAAACTTTGAACCAATCACACGCTCCGAGCCGCAACCTCCGCGTCTCGCAGTGCTGACTGGGGGCCATGTACAAGACGGCTGTCACCGGGGGATTGCAGCGGGAGTGCAGATGGAAGTTGCACAACTTTTTTTCACTCAACGGGGGGTAAAAGACGTACGACAAGAAGTATAAACCAGCCTTAAGAAGGAGAATAGTGAGAGACACTAAGACACCTGTGAGCACTCTGAAGGAGTTACAAGCTTCTGGTGAGATGGGAGAGACTGTGCATGCATACATCGACTGTTGCACAAGTTCTTAATCAGTTATGGGAAAGTGGCAAAGAGAACACCACCATTGAGAAATTATTTTTAAATCTTTAGCTAATTTACATAGTTTAGAGTCTATTTGACAGTTTTCACTGTAAACATCACAATCTATTAAAGACAACAAAACAGTAGAAAGACTGAATTATTCAGTCCGTCTTCAAAATGTCCATGTCTGGTAAGATGTTGACTCCATACTTCCACATTTGCACCAATGACCTCTTCTTAATTTAAAAAATGAGGAATGCACATACACTGTTATAACTGTCAATATTAAACATCACTGGGATACTTGAATAACCAACTATTAAAACTGCCCTCTCGCAGTGAAACAACACATGAATCTGTGCATGTAATACTTCCAGTTCAGTAGATCTCATCCCTCACGTCGTGGATCAGAGCTGCACTCCTGCTGCTTCTTTGATTTCCTCTCTTCTTTTCTCTTCTGGACTTCTCTTGCTGCCACTTACCTCCAGGGACTCTCTTCCTGATTGCAGGGCCCAGAGAACGCCACATGAGGCCGGGGATTTGAAGCCGATGGGCAGGGCCTCTAGCCTGGGGGTCATTGATTAACAGGGAGGTGGTCTCAAAAGCTGGAACAAAAGATCAAACTCAAGTGGGAGAAAATAAAGAGGAAATTGGAAAATAACTATGTGGTGGAGTTTTTGAAGATGGGATTGTTGTTTCTGAGAGCTGGTGGCTGAATATTATTGCATATAACATAACTTTTAGAGAAATACTATTTAAACATGATTACTCGGTTATTAATAACTAGGGATGGGGCAGATCCGATCCAGTATCGGTATCGGTATCCGATACCAGCATAATTTAAGTATCGGATATCGGATCCAATCTGCCGATATTTCCGATCCAGCTTCAAAGAGCACTTGAGCACATCATATTCTGCGACTGCTGTCTTAACATTGTGTGAGTTAAAACCAATGAAGACACTCTTGAGCCTTACAACAGGAAACTCACAAACGTTAACAGTATACAGTAGTCTTTATAGTATAAAAAACATTCCAAAATACACATAACTTTATAGTCTCAGCACAAAAATTTCATTATACAGATTCACATACCTGAACAGTATCGGATCGGAAAAGTATCGGTATCGGTAGATACCCAGTTTTTAAGTATCGGTATCGGATCGGAAGTGAGAAATGTGGATCGGTGCATCCCTATTAATAACACAGTCCTCAACTTTTGGACCCATTTGTGGCAGGCAAGTTGAACAGGAGGTTTAAAATAAATTAAAACATTTCAAACAAAACAAAAAGCTGATGAGGCAGCAAAAACTCACAAAAAGTCAGGGCGAACAGGAACAAGGCCGGTAATCAGAATAAACAGGATCAGGACAGACAGAAGCTGGTATGAACAAAACAGAGGTGTGCCATCTGTGTGCATATCAGAAACAATCGCCGTGTTTCCATCAAGGTTTCTAGATGCGCATTTTGAAGTATCGCAGCAGAAAAGGTGAATGGAAACGGCAAGATTCGAATTTCTCTCCTCAAATTCGCCAAAAAGTTGATACGCTCGCTTGAGGTGGTTTTTGGGTTCTTCGAAACAGAGCTGATGCGCAAAACGACAGATGGAAACAGATTTGCCGACTCAGTTCTGCCGTAGCGAACAGTCACGTCACGTGACTTTGTCTCCGGACAACATGTAACATCGCTAAAACTAGTTGGCATGACAGAATAAATACAACTTGCCCGATAGCAACACATACCTGAAATATTCTCTCCATTTTGACGAGATGTGTGGTCGAGTCCTGTTTTCAACCGCTACTTCCTGTTTACTGTAGACATGCGTAACAGTGACGTCTGACGTAATAATAATAATAATAATAATGTATTTGTCTGTCATCTGTGTATGTTTCCCATACACAGACAAAATTCATCTCTGCATTTAACCCAACCACCACCAGGTGGTGCAGTGAGCAGCCAGAAAGTGCCCGGGGAGCTGGAGAATTAGGTGTGCACTCATAGACACCCCAAGGTGTGTAGTGGCCGGGGCGCGAACCCGCATCCTTCGGGTCCCAAGTCGAAAGCCCTGCCACTACACCATCTTGGCTCCCATGACGCTGACGTCTGACGTAATGACGCTGACGTCTGACATAATGCCGCTTTGCGTGGCCTGGTAGATGCGCTTCAAGCCAGTTGATGGAAACACTTCTGCTTCGCATTAATTTTTATTTACATTTTTGCAAATTTTCAAAAATTCATTCAAAATTCGTATTGAAAATAGATGGAAACACGGTTAATGATCTGACATTAGGAAGAGAGGTTTAAGTGAGGCTGAGATGATGAGTGCACCTGGGATGATTCTGACTGGAAACTGGTGTGAATGATTAGTGACTGGAGAGACAGGCTGAGGAGTGAGTGAGAAATGACAGAGACCAGAGTGGAAGACACAAGGAGCAGAGTGACAATACAATGAACAGAAATGAAAATAAAGACCAAGGAAACAAATAAAACAGACAAGAGGCAGATCATGTCACTAAGCAAAAATACTTTAATTACAGTTGCTTCAAGTCTATCATCGAGAGTAAAACTGTAAAAACTGTGATGTGATACCTATTCTATGTATTGTTTAGAACAAAACATCATGATCTAAAGTTTGAAATTTCTTTGAAACCCACCACGCATCACCTTTCATCCGAGAGTTTAAAACTGACCTAAATTACTTTAAGAATCTATTGGACTCCTGGCAAGAACCAATGCAGACATGTTCCTGTTTTTAGTTTTCTACATTTGCCTTATAATCTAACTGCTTTGGCTACTTTTTTACATCTTCTTTTAACTTGTTTAAAAAAATCTGTCTGCCTCTTTTATGATTGTCTATTGTTGTCACTGTTGTTCACTGTTGTCATCATTCTTTGTTGAAACCAGGGGCCTCATGTATCAACCGTGCGTGCGCACAAAAAACTTGCTTACGTCACTATCCACGCAAAACCCCGTATGTATCAAAACTGAACTGAACGTGAATATGTGCGCATCCAGGTACATTTCCACGCCAGCTCCCGAGCACGCGTACGCACGTTTCTGTGGTTCTTGTTCCTTTGGCGACACTTACAGGTGATTCAGAGAAACTGAAGCCCCACAGTCTGTGGTTGACTTTAAGAGCGGCTTGAAGACCTTTCTTTTCAACCGAGCATACTATACTCCTCATGATTCTACTTTTGATCTTAGCTGATACTGTTGTTGATTTTAATTGTTTTATTATTTGTTTTATTGACATTCAATTATGTTGCACCTTGTAGCACTTTGAGATTTTCATTAATGAAAAGTGCGTTATAAATTGAATTCATTATTATTATTATTATTATTATTATTATTATTATTATTATTATTAACTGTTCATGATGTGAAAATGATTAATATTCCCACCAAACACACATGATAACAATTATTACATCCACATGGACGCAAATAAAGGACGCGCAAAGTTGTGCAAAAAATACATTTGACAGGAACGGATTCAGCCTTACTGGAGGATATAATACATAGTGTAACACGCAGATCATTTATTTATAAACAGATATAAGTTTCTGATCTATGATATGGCTTATCAGCCGTTTTCAGGAATAATCCTTTTTCATTTTGGCACTGCGCTCTGGAGCACAACGCATGCATGCACAACGCGTGCAGAAGCAGCGATCAAACTGTTCCCGAGCTTTCCAGAGGGAGCTGGCAGGTCGATCGGGACTGTGCCATTCCAGTCCACACAAAGCCGGATCATAGAATGGTCTCATCCATATGATTCCAAAGGCTGAGTGGTCGCGGTTTGGAGCGCGCGCACCCTCGCCGGTGTTACACGGCAGTGGAGGTGTTTAATAATCTGCGTTTATTGTAGATTTCTCCAAAATGACACGTGAAAGTACACCATATATAACTTGTAGGAGAGTGAAAGCTTCACAGACAAACAGATGCGCACAAGGCTGCGGCGCGCGCTGCGCGCAGCGTTTGGAGACTCCAACATCACGTCATGTCATGAAAACTCTCCACTGAGACGCACAGACTCGTTTCTTCATATCAGCTATTAAATGAACAAAGATCTATGTTCAACCAAACATCCAAGTTCCTCTGTGTTTACAGTAATTATGGTAAATAAACTCGTGCGCAAAGTTAATATTTTCACTCAGAATGAATGGATAAGCCGGTTGCGCACCAAAGCAGGGTGCACGCACACACAAATACCGACACACAATCACTCGTTCTTTGCGTGATAAACACATTTTATTACTATTCTTACTTAGGATTATTTTCCTCACTCATATTATATTAAATTCATTATTTTCCTGAATCTAGAAATCATTTCTGATCGCGCAGGGATCAAACAAACATGTCCTTCACACATGCAGGAAGTAATTTGCATCTGTTTAACATATGTAAATGAAGGCGTGTCAGGGGAGGTGTCTCACGTGCGCTCATTTCCACGTTGATTGTGATGTACAAAAGGAATGTGCGTGGATTCCGGTGTACGCACAGTTTGATACATCTGGATTTTTTTGTGCGTAGGCAGATTTCTGGATTTGACCGTGCGGCACTTTTCAGTAAGAAATCCACGCAAGTCTTTGTACATGAGGCCCCTGGTCTCTCTTGTAAATGAGTCCTCGAGGTTCAGTGGGATTAACCTGCCTAAATAAAGGTTGAATGAAAAAAAAATCAAATTGTGAAATAACCAAGTTGGAGACATTTTTAAATAATGAAAAAAAAAAAAAAATCAAATTGTGAAATAACCAAGTTGGAGACATTTTTAAATAATGAAAACAAACAGGCGCCAAAGACAACATTTGTAACTTTTAACGTTAAAGGTGCAGTCTGCAGTTTCTGTAGTGCAGTCTGTAAGTTTTCTAAAAATATATTTTTAACATATTTCTTCACTCTGTCACTATCTCCTGACAGACTGATGTTAGACAAAGTAATCTCTGAAAAAAACTATATTTCCCTTGCTTCTCCAGGTGTTACATTTCTAAAAAGCCACAGTGACCCGCCGTTAACCAGCCAATAAAAACAGAGTTTTTAACCAGCCAATAAAAACAGAGTTTTTAACCAGCCAATAAAAACAGAGTTTTTAACCAGCCAATAAAAACAGAGTTTTTAACCAGCCAATAAAAACAGAGCTTCTCACTTCTCACGCTCTTAACCCACGCCCCCGCCTGTCCCAGCCCCAGCGGCCGCGCAGGTTCTCGTTGAAATAATTGCAAAGCGATGCAAAACTGTTTTGTATGTGACACAAATGTATTAAATTCCCCTTCTTCATCCCTGATCTGGACTTTTCTTTTGTTTTTTTGCCAAAAGTCAAGTGATCGCTTCATCCTCCGCTGACTCCATGACTGAAATGAGGAAATGAATGAATTTGTCACGAGCGAATTAAACTCGGGTTCAACGTGGCTGCGCGAGGCTCTGCAGATTTCCTGGTGTTCTAGTGTGCTGGACCAGCGCTCCATGTTTTTATTTTATTTTTTAGAACATTTTATTAACATATAAACACAGAACTTCGCAACGGTTGCCACAGGACATGCAGTGGAGGCGGAGCATTCTGAGTCTGAGCTGAATTTCAGCAGCGCAAGGGGGAGCAGAGCCATATATGGCTCTGAGGGGGAGGGACCAGAATGCTTTCCCTGTTGAAAATGTTTCTAAGTGCAACGTTCTACAAAAACTGCAGAGTGCACCTTTAAAGGTTACAATGTTGAGTTTGGCTCCTGTTTGTTTTCCATATATATTAAAGTGTGTACATGACAGACATTCACTTAAAACTCTTTATAAAACAGTGTTTTATGAACTTCTGTCCATTTCTTCGCATTGAATGACCGGCAATTCTACCACATTTAAAGTGGCATCAATGTTGATGTACGATTCAGCACTCACTGGGGCATCTACACATATATGTCTGTGAGCAGTTGTTGACTGGGGTGTGGGAGTAGGTTACGATGTGTGAGAGAAGCAGAGCGCTACGTCTGTAGCACCTTAAGGCTGAGTTAGACTTTCGCTTTGGTCCGCAGGCTGGAGCGCGCGCGCCGCGCGTGCACTGTGCCGCACGGCGAAATGCGTTCATAGTTTCGCCCCTGTGTTTATGGTTGACGCACGGCGGAGCATGGCAAAGTGCTGTTCTTTTACGGGCCAGCAGGTGGCAGTAGCCTCTACAACATGTGCATATGTTACAAGAAAGGGTGTAGAAGAAGAAATCTACCGTAGAAGAAGAACTGTTTGACGTCAGAACACAAACAAAATGGTTTCCCGCTCGCTTCTTGCACTGTCTTTATTAGAGGAGCAAATTATAATTGAACAACAGATGTTGTGTCTTGCAATTTTAATGAGACGAAGAAGACGCAGAAGGAGATGGTATGTTCGGCCATTACACTCTCAGAGACGTACTGATGGGGAATATAACATGCTGGTGAAGCAGATGCGGATGCACAATGACGACGAAAAGCACTTCGATTACTTCCGCATGTCTGCACGCAGATTTGATGACCTGCTGCATCGTATTTCGCCTTTTATGCAACATGGAAGGACCCACAGCAGTCCTGTGACATTACCCGAGCGTTTGGCAGTGACTTTAAGAATCCTGGCTTCAGGTAGCAACCAGAAAAGTGTAGCAGCCAGCTACAAACTTGGTGCAACTACAGTTTCCCTGATAGTGTCTGAGGTGTGCCAAGCTATATGGAACGCCCTGAAGTCAGACTTTGTGTCCATGCCAAAAGGTCAGGAGTGGGCAGAAATAGCACGTGAGTTTTGGAGAGTCTGGAATTTCCCGAACTGTTTAGGCTGTGTGGATGGAAAACACGTGCAGATGAAAGCACCGCCAAATGCAGGGAGTGACTACTTCAACTACAAAGGAACTCACTCTATTGTGCTGATGGCGGTGTGTGATGCCAAATACCGCTTCACCATGGTGGATATAGGCTCATATGGCCGTGAAAGTGATGGTGGCATCTTCCAGAGCTGTGAATTTGGTTCACGGCTTCTTCGTGGGACCCTGGACTTGCCCAGACCTGACAACCTGCCTGGCACCAACATCAAAGTCCCTCACGTGTTCCTCGGAGATGCAGCCTTCCCATTACATGTGAACATGATGCGCCCTTATCCAGGTACTGTATGTTGTATTTGTGTAATGTATCAGTTATATAGTTTGCTACTAGGAGTAACCACACATATTGATCTAAACACAAGTGTTCATCTTGCAGGTACCAACCTTGATGATGGGCGCAAAATCTACAACTACCGGCATTCAAGAGCGCGGCGTGTCATCGAAAATACGTTTGGCATCCTGGCAGCACGCTGGCGGATCTTTTGTCGCCCCATAGAGTTCCACCCTGATAAGACTGTGGACGTGGTGAAGGCGTGTGTGGCTCTGCACAACTTTTTGGTTCACACAGATTCAACAAACTCAGCAGTATCCAGGTACATCCCGCCCAGTTTTGTCGATGGGGCTACAGCAGCCGGGGACCTCGTGCCAGGTGAATGGAGAAGAGAGGTGCAGGGGGACAGCCTTTTGGCGCCAGGACGACTCTCAGCTGCACGTGCGTCAAGGGCAGCAAATGGTGTCCGAAATGACCTGAAGAGTTTCTTTCAGACCCCGCAGGGTCTTGTACCCTGGCAGGACGCGGTGGTACGGAGAGGATGCTTACAGTGAAAGTTACTCTGTAGTATCCTTTATTTCACCAGGAGTGTGAAGTGGAATGTGTAGAAACCTGTAGAGATAGTGTTTTGATTTAAATGTTTTCCTAGAATTGCATGCTGTCTGAAAATAATTGATAAATGTGTAATTATGCCTTACAAATGTATCATTTGAATGAACTTTCAAAAATAAAACCACAACAATACTTTGTTTTTCTTTTTTTATGGACAAGCATCAATGAAGATTTTGAGGAAAAACCACGTAAAAATACCCTGATGCACTTAAAAATCTAATTTTGATCCTGGTACTTAGTTATTTCCAAATTTGACATGTTGATATGCAAATAAGTTTTGTGCTTTCCACTTTAGATTGATAAAACTTTACTCACTTACATTACAACCTAAATGTGGCTTAATCCTATTTTAATAATACAGGGTCAAAGTCAAAAGTCAAAGTCAACTTTATTGTAAAAACTGCAATATGTACAGGACATACACAGTATTGAAATTGCATAAACAAGCATAAAATGAAATAACAAAAATGTGATACTGTCCTGAGTACAGGTATATGCATAGTAATTTTTGCTTAGTAGTAGTATGAAAGTATGAAAAGTTACACCAACACTAAACATCTAATAAACATAAGCATAAAATGAAATAAGTAGACAAAAGTCTAATACTGTCCTGAGTTTTTTGAATAGTAGTATAAAAGTGTAAAAAGTATATCTATAAAATAAAAACAAAGTTCTGGCATTGACATTTGTAAGAGTTACAAAGCAGCATATGAAGTTTATGTACACAGTACAGTATATGCATGAGGTAGCTGATGTTGGTATCGAGGTACAGTGGCATATGTAATAAGGCTAGTAAAAATATATATATATGTATATCAGCAGTAGTGTAGACATAAAAAAGTAGTGTAAATGTAAACAGTAGTATTAAATGTGAACAGTAGTGATAAATCATCTAAATATAAAAAAGTAGTTGAAATGTAAACAGTAGTATTAAATGTAAACAGTAGTAATAAATCTAAATATAAAAAAGTAGTTGAAATGTAAACAGCAGTATTAAATGTGAACAGTAGTACTAAATCTAAATATAAAAAAGTAGTTGAAATGTAAACAGTAGTATTAAATGTAAACAGTAGTACTAAATCTAACTATAAAAAAGTAGTGTAAATGTTAACAGTAGTTATAAATGTAAACAGTAGTATTGAACGGTCCCATGTAATGTTGTAAGATGGAGATTACGAAATGTCTCAAACGACTTCATTTTTATTTAAGCTAAAAAGAAAAAGATGTTGCACACACTCATACATTGTCACTTAAAACAATAATATAGCTACTTTGCAGCGGGGAAGTCCTTCTCTGCATCAAACAGTAGCTGGCAGATTTTGAGTTTAATGACTGCCTTGTGAGTGGCATCAACACGAGTCAGAGTGCCTGCAACCATGACTCCAAACACTTCGTCTTCACTTTCATGTTTTTTTCTGTTGTACTCATTTATTTTCTCCTTCTCCAAATTGACCCAATCCCTCTCTGCCTTCAGCTGCTCCCTTTCATGATCCCTCTCTGCCTTCAACTGCTCCCTTTCATGATCCCTCTCTGCCTTCAACTGCTCCCTTTCATTACTGAGCCGCACCCACTCCTGAGCAAGCCACCCTTTCTCCCGGTTGATCTGATCCCACTCCAAATTGTGCGCTTTCTGAATGTGTCCCTTTCCTGATGTACATTATCCCTGTCTTGAGATAGCTTCTCTAGCACATGCGCAACAGGGTCAGATACCCTGCGTTTGTTTGGTCGCACACTGACGCCGGAATCCTGAGGGGAACCACTGACTGAGATGATGCTAGGGCTGTCGCTTCTGCTACTGCTGCTTGAGCCTGGCAAGGCTCGAGGTGCTATGGGTATGGGCACCGTTGGACACGGAGGAATTGGCGTGGAGGACCTGCGCAGAGGAAAACACCCTACGTTTGAAGTACTGCCAGTTGGATGGCCGGTAGGCGTGAGGTGAGAGACGATGGGTGTGATGGACTCATGGTCGATGGTGGTGATGGTGATGGTCTGGTCCATGGGGGTGAGGGGCTGGTCGATGGGGGTGAAGGTCTGGTCGAGGCACCATGTATCGTCCTGTGCTTGGCTCTGTTGTGTTTCTTCAGGCTAAAAAACAGACATTGACATCCATCAGTACAAAAAGAAACGGATACAATGCACATATATGTTAAATAAAAACAAATGTTTGTGTAATTGTTAGCTTAATAAACAGAAGGTGAAGCATCAACACACATATAGGCTAAATTTGTTTACAGTTGAGGTGTGCAGATCTAAAATGGTTGTTTCAACTATTTCACATTTACTGGTCAGCAGCTTGATTTATATTTTCATTAAGCCATGTTTTGGTCATTAATTCTCACAGTTTATTGTTTATATCTATGACTACAAAGGGGTAACAACACGTGGCAGGCTGCACAGCATGGCACAGCATGGCCTGCTGTACGGTAACGGATACAATGCACATATATGTTAAATAAAAACAAATGTTTGTGTAATTGTTAGCTTAATAAACAGAAGGTGAAGCATCAACACACATACAGTATAGGCTAAATTTGTTTACAGTTGAGGTGTGCAGATCTAAAATGGTTGTTTCAACTATTTCACATTTACTGGTCAGCAGCTTGATTTATATTTTCATTAAGCCATGTTTTGGTCATTAATTCTCACAGTTTATTGTTTATATCTATGACTACAAAGGGGTAACAACACGTGGCAGGCTGCACAGCATGGCACAGCATGGCCTGCTGTACGGTAACGGATACAATGCACATATATGTTAAATAAAAACAAATGTTTGTGTAATTGTTAGCTTAATAAACAGAAGGTGAAGCATCAACACACATACAGTATAGGCTAAATTTGTTTACAGTTGAGGTGTGCAGATCTAAAATGGTTATTTCCACTATTTCACATTTACTGGTCAGCAGCTTGATTTATATTTTCATTAAGCCATGTTTTGGTCATTCATTCTCACAGTTTATTGTTTATATCTATGACTACAAAGGGGAAACAACACATGGTAGGCTGCACAGCATGGCCTGCTGTATTCCATGCTATGCTAGCTGTAATAAAAGCAGTACTAATTTTTTTTCTTTCATTTTTACCTCTTTTTCCATATTTGTGTCCGTTTCTCGGTGTTTTATAAAACTCGACAGCCAACTCAGCTCCACAACGATGATTGGCACTGGTTTGTTGGTGCCAGGATCGCCACTTTTGGGCACCTTCTTCTTGGCCTTCACGAAGCGATCCCGCATGTTTTTCCAAACTTTTCTACAGACTGCTTCCTCCTTCTGCATCGCTTGTGCAATCTCCTTCCATGAATTTTGTGCCATTTGCTGATCTTTGTGTTCTCTCATCGAGGGATCATACAAATGGCGATACTTGCGGATGAGTTCAGCCAGAGCAGCTTCGAAAGCGTCCATCTTGTTTGTTTTTGAGCCCAGTCCGAAGCGCGGCGCGCGCTCTAGGCTTGCGGAGTTTCAAAAATTCAGAGGTGCACGGCACGCGCTAATCCCCTGCGCGGGGCCAACGCGCAGGGGCGGGGACTGTGAAATTGCGTCACTTTTGGAGGGCACACCCTCGCGCGCTGCGCGACGCGTCGACTATGAATCTAGCTTTAGAGCCTCCAGTATATTCGGGCGTGCGTCAATCCGCTCGTACTGGATTAGAGTTGCAACGGATGCCCACAGGGCATGTCTGTGCAAAGATCAATTTTTACGACTGCATACATGTTCTTGGTGTCGCACAATAAACTGCCCGGCGACGGACTGTTTTTTATGCGACACCAATGTATTAAATTCCCCTTCTTCATCCCTAGTCTGGTTTAACGAGGTTTTCTTTTGTTTTGTTTTTCTAAGAGGCAAACGATCTCTTCCTCCTCCGTTGACGCCATGACTGAGATTGTGAGAAATGTAGGAATTTGTCACGGATAAATTAAAAGCAGGTCCAACGTGTGGCTGTGGGAGGGTCTGGTGTTTTGCTGGTGGGCTGGTCTGATGTTTGGGCTGCAGGGCCAGTGCTCCCTGTTTTTTTTATATTTTTTACAACTTTTTATTAACAACATATAAAAACAGAACACTGCCGCTTGCTGCCAGCTCTCTCTTTGTTTGCAACCTGTCAATCAATCCATTAGGCGTGTCAGAAAATGACCAATCGGCGACCTCAATTTATTCCAAAGGTAAAAGCACCTTTTCTGTGGAGCTGGTCTGCAGTTGCTCAGGGTGGATGCTCGAGTATGAAGTCTCAACCCTCTGTGGACAGTGCGCGTTGAGTCTGCATGGAAAAAGGTTTGCGCGAGTATACTGGAGCCTTCGGTCTGGATTCACCATAATGGTACGTCCACACCTAACTGCAGGAGCCTCCAGTTTCCATGCAAAGTCAATGGGGGACGCGCCTCCATGCGCGTATTGGCATTGGACGTCACGTCACGTGCGTGTTGAGCGTGCTGGAAAGCGTTTTTCCGTGCACGTGAACCCGCGTCAGCCTCCAAAGCACGCCTCCAACATGCTGAAGATTTCTCCGTTCAAACGTTCAAACGCCGTTCAACTCTCCCTGATTGGTTGATCAGGGAGAGTCGGGGGGAGAAGAGAGGGGGAGAGTCCCTATGTGACGCGGAAACAAGGGGACGGGGGTATTGCGCAACTATGTGACGTATTGTTTGTGGGACACAGAAAAGACCCGCGAGGTCGTGCACTATG
>JBBPBX010043928.1:0-23598 GCA_038048925.1 Garcialebias charrua
GCGGTGTTTGACCTTTTCGACACAACAAGTTATTACATAGCAACAAGTTATGAAACTGCCACCATAGTTTCCTCTGCATTTTACCTTTTACCTGTCTGAGGTAGGGACGTTTCTTGTTTTTAACCCAATTATGCACTTCCCCGAGAACAGGATCAGCAAGTTGCGCATTTACAATGTCCACGTTATGGGCAGATAATGTCTGTTGTAATGTGTCAAACCCCACATTCACATGTGTCCTATCAGTGTCCACACAACAAACTTTTGGTACCATATCGGTCCTCTCTAAATGTTCAGGGGTCGAGCATGACCCCTCATCATTACCCCTCGCCTCAGACAGTGAGACAGATTGTCCTGTATCACTAGGCGAAGAGTGAGCTTCAGGTAGCGTCGTACTTGTCATCTCAATAGAGTCCTGTCCCAATGGTATCCGTGACATGGCATCTGCATTTGTGTGTTTCTTACCCTCTTTGTGAGTGATTGTCCATTGATACGGATCGAGCTCCAACGCCCAACGACCCCTGCGTCCTGTAGGGTCATGCGTAATGTCCATTTTCCTTAAACTAAGCAAAGGACGATGATCAGTAATAATGGTGAAAGGATTGCAACTCAGGTAATGTCTAAAGTGTCTGACTGACCACACAATAGCATACAGTTCTTTGTCATAGGTAGACCATTTCCTCTCTGTTTTTGACAGTACATGACTTGCAAATGCCACCACCCTTTCTTGTCCCTGTTGTATCTGTGATAGTACTGCACCAACTGCCAAATTAGATGCATCTGTGCTCAGAATGAATGGTTCATCAAAGTTTGGAAATGCCATTATTGGAGGAGAAGTCAGTGCCTTCTTAAGTGTTTGAAAAGCTGTGCTACAGTCATCTGTCCATTCAAACACAACTTGTTTTTGGGTAAGTCTATGTAGAGGCTGAGCAATGAAGGCATATTGATGCACAAAACGTCTGTAATATGAGCACAGTCCCAAAAAGGCACGTACCTCTGTCGGCGAACGTGGAACAGGCCAGTCACTAATGCGTTCACTGTTAATTGGGTCCACCGTCAGTCCCTCTCGTGACACAATGTGTCCCATGTACTTCACAGCCGGTTTGCAAAAGTCACATTTCTTAGGGTTTAACTTTAACCCTGCTTGTCTGAAGCGAGTGAGAATGTCTGTGAGATTGTCTAGATGTTCTTCAAATGTTTTTCCCATGCAAATGATGTCATCCAAGTAAATGACACAAGTTGTCCAGTGTAGACCTCGCAGAACCAGCTCCATGAGCCTTTGAAAGGTTGGAGGTGCATTTTTGAGTCCCATGGGCATGACCTTAAATTGGTACAAGCCATCACCTGTAGTAAATGCAGTCTTTTGTCTGTCTGCAGGATCCATTTGTACTTGCCAGTACCCACTAGACATGTCCATGGTAGAAAAGTACTGCGAACCAGACAACGCGTCTAAACTGTCATCTACTCTTGGTAGGGGGTGTGCGTCAGTAATAGTGACAGAGTTCAGTTTTCGAAAATCTACACAAAATCTATATGAGCCATCTTTCTTTTTCACCATCACCACCGGGCTGGCCCAGGGGCTCGAGCTGTCCTCTATCAAATCTTGCGCCTTAAGTGCTTCCACTTGGCGACGGATTTCAGCCTTCATGACTGGAGAGGTGCGGTAGGCTCTCTGAGAGACTGGGGTGTGACAGTTCGTCATGATTTTGTGTGTGACCATGTCAGTTCTACCAAAGTCATGTGGGTGTTGACTAAACACGTCAGCAAAAGAAGTCAAAGTGTCCGTCAGTTGTGTTTTCTGCAATGGCGTCAGGTCTGAATCAGTGTCATCTATAATAGGAGTTGCACCCGGACTGTCAGGTATCTGTCTATTAACATTACCAATAGAACCATCCATAATGGTGAACTCACTCTGGCCCCCTGCCAGGATAGCATGAAAATGTCCCACCTGTGTACCATCATGTAGCATAACTTCACTATGTGAAACATTAGCCACCTTCACACAAATAGAACCGTGCTCTACCCTCGCCACAGTCCATGCCATACCAGTAGAGGACTGATCGGTATAATGTGGTTCGAACACACCAATGTAACCATTAGGTAAAAACCCTTTGAGGGGTACATCAAGATTAGCTGTGATGACCCTCTCTGACATAGCCGGAATGGCAACCGTGGCCGCCACTGTCACCGCAGTCAGGCAGGGAATGTACAAATGTGGACTAACTAGTGGTACAGCTGTACCAGCTACATTGCATGTCATGGTGCGAGTGTCAACAGTAATGCCATTTGCCACCATAAAGTCCCAACCTAAAATGATTGGTTTAGTACAGTTTCTGACAACTTGAAGTGTATGTGTCATGGGCTCACCTGCAATACTTAGGTTCACATAAATGGAGCCTACAGAGTCAAGGGGATCACCTGTGACCCCAGTGAGAGGGATAAACCGTTTCATAATGGGTTTTCTCTGAAGAGCAGGTGTAGCCATTCTAAAAGTCTCACTAATAATAGAAACGTCAGCTCCTGTGTCAACAAAAGCATGCACCACAGTGTCCTCAATAACAACTGACACATATCTTTTGTCTACATCAGTCACACACAAGCTGTCAATAGTACCTGTGTCAGGGTGAATGTCGTTGTCCGTCTGGGCCAAAGAGAAGTTGGTAGCTGACAATTTGCCCTCATTGTCAGCTACTTGTAGTTTCCCTGCTCCCGGTCTTGACGTGCAGGAGACTGGAACCGTACCCGGGCCGGACTGGGAGAGCGATGAAGGCGGCCACTTTCATAGCGGCCCGGAGAGCGACCACGGCTAGCATAGCCCCTGTTTGTAGCGTTGTAGCCCTGCGAGTAGCGTTCAGATGAGCTGGTTCGAGCAGGTGACTCCCGTTGGTTGCGTTCCTCGTCATGTGATGTGCGGAAGGTGCTGCGGCGATGTGTGTTCCGGTCGTCCGATGAGTCTCTGCGGCGTGGAGGTGACAGATGGTAGTCATCCGATGAATATCTGCCCTCACCTCGTCCAGCCGAAGCGGAGCTCCGATGACGAAATCCATAATCCCGCCTGTCCTGTCGATATGCGTCCTCACGCTGGCGGTCAACCGTCATTTGTAGCTGATGAACTTTGTCCGCCAGCATTTCGATCGTGTTTGCCATTTTCTTGAAATCATCCCCCGTAGCTGAGTGGACTCCTTGAGGAGCAGGTGAAGGGAGCTGAGTAGACCACCCAGGTGAGACAGCAGGGTAAACTGGCGTAGAAGAAGACTGCACCGGAGCGGGGGATGTGAACACTCTAGTAGCTTGGTGAGCAGCTTCAATTTGAATAGCCAACTGTAGCGCAGTCTCCAATGTTTTAACCCCCTGTTCATGACATCGCAGTTGGAGGTATGGGTCAAGTCCAGCAATAAAGCGTCTAAATTTTTCTCCCTGTTTAGCATTATCGCCATAAGTTGGAAAAGCTTCCTCGACCAGACGGCAAATTTCTGCAGCGAACACAGGGAGAGCTTCACCAGGGAGGCGGCTGCGTGCATTAATGTAGCTCTGGAAAGTCGACAAATAAGCAGTTTGTCCAAACACGCTTTTCAGCTTTTCCTTCGTGGCTGAATAGTCTGTTTTAACTGCATCGGATAAACTGTCCCAGTAACCAAAAGCAGCTCCCCCCAAGTATGTAGGCAACAGTTTCGCCAAACTGTCTTCAGTAGCATCAGGATCAGCCTCAACAGTCACTTCAAAACGTCTACACCATCTTGAAAAATCCTCTTTTCCATCTCCCACAAACACGTGGCTGTACTGTGGCCTAGTACGACCCGCAGCAGAATGAAAAGGTAATTGTTCCCAAAAGTTACTCTCCATCACTGAGTATTAGACGTTGAGACTAGTAGAAAAAAAATTGGAGGAATAAAAAAAAGTCCGTCCTCAGCAGCAGCTAAATGCGCCTATCAGCATGTGCAACATTAGCTATCTGGCTAATAGCATGCTAAGCATGTGCTCACCGCTCCAATCGCTGAAAGCGTCCACAAACCCGCTGCCACCAGTGTAACACCACCGCTTGAGGTGGAGAAGTGTCACAAACACATCCGAGGGTCGTGGGGTGGAGAAAGAGTAACCACGCTGAAAGGGAATAGCTTGGCTGCACGGACTTTATTCAGCTTTTCAATACAACGTCATCCCCTCATGAACGCTGCCCGCATCTCCCGTTGTTTTCGCCCACTTAACCTGAACACACCCAAAAAAAAACCGAAGAAAAACCCACGAAGAAGAAGTCTCTTAAAGACACAGTAACCTAAATACGTAACTGCCCAAATAAATCATCTTACATCAAAATAAATCAAAATAAATCATCTTACAATATCTCACTGATCTGTAACTGTTGGAATATTGTAGGGGGCGCACTGGAGTAAAATTTTAAACAACCGTATCAATGTGTTTAGAAGTGCCCACAGATGAAGCACAACAAACGTGGAATAGATCGGATGAACTATCAATGAGATATAACAGTTTGAATAATGTAGGGGGCGCACTGGAGTCATATGTTAAACCACAATATCAATGTGTGTAGAAGTGCTCAGTGATGAAGCACACTAAATCTCGTCCAGATCGGATAATGTATCAGTGAGATATAACTGTAGTAATAATATAAGGGGCACTGTGGAAAGTATTGGCCACTTATCATGGATACATGTTGAAGTGGTGGATAATGATCCATCTTTGCGATTTTGGTGCACCTCGGTTCAAATCTGAGGATTTTAGAGCCAAATGTATGACGACGGGGAGGAGGTCCTGCCCCAAGTGGAGGAGTTTAAGTATCTCGGGATCTTGTTCACGAATGAGGGAAAACTGGAGCGTGAGATCGATAGGCGGATAGGTGCAGCGTCCGCAGTGAAGCGGGCGCTGTACCGGTCTGTCGTGGTGAAGAGAGAGCTGAGTCAAAAGGCAAAGCTCTCAATTTACCGATCGATCTACGTTCCCACCCTCATCTATGGTCATGAGCTTTGGGTTATGACCGAAAGAACAAGATCTCGGATACAAGCGGCTGAAATGAGTTTTCTCCGCAGGGTGGCTGGACTCTCCCTTAGAGATAGGGTGAGAAGCTCAGTCATCCGGGAGGGACTCGGAGTAGAGCCGCTGCTTCTCCACATCGAGAGGAGCCAGTTGAGGTGGCTCGGGCATCTGGTTAGGATGCCTCCTGGACGCCTCCCTGGTGAGGTGTTCCGGGCATGTCCCACCGGGAGGAGACCCAGAGGAAGACCCAGGATACGCTGGAGGGACTATGTTTCTCGGCTGGCCTGGGAACGCCTTGGGATTCCCCCAGAGGAGCTGCTCCAAGTGGCTGGGGAGAGGGAAGTCTGGGCCTCCCTACTTAGGCTGCTACCCCCGCGACCCGACCCCGGATAAGCGGAAGAAAATGGATGGATGGATGGATGGATGTATGACGACGGTGTCACATCTGAGACCGTCATGCTGCCGCGCCCACATTCTCCAATGAAAACTGTAATTTAAAGTAAGTCAGATCAACTTATTATATGTCTTCTAATACAGGATTATCCTGATTAGTTCAAGGGTGTCAGAGAGGGAGCATTCCAAATTTAAAAAGTGACTTCCTATTCTGAGAGGGCGGGGCTTCGATGATGTCACAATGTGACCACAACGGATCGTTGGGCATCCAACAGGTATGACTCATGCCAAGTTTGGTGCATTTCGGTCTTTCATTGTGAAAGTTATAGGGTGTTTGAAATTCATGACGTGAAGTGCAAATTTGAGGCCTGGCCACGCCCCTTTAGCATAAAGGAAAACACAAGCTTTTGATAACATTTACTGTCCAATGTGTTAAGGGCATATTAATTAAGTTTGAAGGCAATCCTTCAAAATCCCTAGGAGGAGTTTGTTAAAATCCGTAATTAAAAACGTCGGAGAATGACCATTTGAACCAAAATGGCCGACTTCCTGTTGGTTTTGGACCAGTGCTCCAAGATACTTTTTCGTAGGTCCTGAGAAGATACAGATGTTTACCAAGTTTCAGAATTATCGGGCCAAAAAATGCTTGGGGCTAAGGTTTTAAAATATTCCAGGGGACGATGTAGATGCTATTGTTTTTTTCAAGATGGCACCGACACTGGTGGCTTGCCATCCACCTCTGTCCGCTTTGCTTTCTTTTTTACTATTTTTGTCATTCTTCTTCAATGAGATCAACTCATTGCTAGTGTATGATCGCTAGCAACTCATCAATCTGCAATTTTCCACCACATGTCTCACCTCGTTTGGCAGCTTTAACTGAGGTTCTGGATGACCACCTCTGCCTCTCCTCACGAGCGTCCCTGGTTACCTGCAACGGGCGGCCCTCCTGCCCGCCTGAAAACGTCGCTCCATGGAAGACGTGCTGGCCGTCACGTGAGGCTCAGAGCTAGCCTTGCTCGCTCCTCAGCTGATGACCACTGGACAACTAATCCTCCACCTGGATGCCTCGCAGACTCCTGCCTGCTCCAGGTGCCCAGCTCTGCTGCGCACAGCGCGCACGCACAAAGCTGCTGTAGCTCCGACTGTCTCCAGAGGAACGAAACCAACTCGGGTCCATCAGCTGCTCCATCCCCAGTCAACCCGCTGGTTTCCCCACCGACCCTGAAGTGCCCCACGGCTCCCGGATCAAGGCGCTTCATCCTGGTCTGCGTGGTGGAGGTACGCGCGCGTGAAGCTGCGTTTTCCCCAGGGAGTGAAGGAAAAAACCTGAAGCAGTTGATCTGCGCTCCGTGCCCAACTCTTACTCAAGTATGGCGACTAAATCATGTCAAAACTCCAGCTGCTGGTCTAACAAGACTTGCGTTATTAAACATGAGGTCTCTGACAAATAAAACTTTCATCATGAACAACATTTTCTGCTCAAACGGACTGGACTTCATGTTTCTCATAGAAACTTGGCTTCCTCCTATTGAGTTATCTGTTTTTTCTGAACTTTTGCCGGTGAATTGTACATTTTTTACACTCTCAAGCTGTCTGGAAGGGGTGGAGAAGTTTTGGCTGTTTTTAAGAGACTTTGGAACTGTAGACTGTCACAGGCAGCAGCTTTTCAAACCTTCAAATTACTGCATTTTGAACTGGCCCGCTCCAACCCCCTGTTGTGTGCAATGATCTACAGATCACATAAAACCACCAGAGGCTTCATCAGTGAACTCTCGCACTTCCTGACTGGAATATTCTTGAAATATGACAGGGTGTTAATTTTAAGAGATTTTAATTTGTATGTCTGTTGCTCTGAGAAGCCTTTGGTTCATGATTTTTTAAACCTGATCCACTCTTTCAACCTGGTACAAAATGTTGTCGGTCCAACTCATCAGCAGGGCCACACATTGGATCTAGTTCTAACTCATGGCTTGTCTGTGGTTAATCTGGAGATTGGGGATGCTACTGTTTCTGATCACAAACCCATCTCATTTGAAATATCTCTTGCTCGTGTAGCTAAATCTCCCGCTCCAGCCAGGAGCGGCCATATATTTAACCCTTCAACTGCTACTTGTTTTTCTTCTGCTTTCACATCCACTACTGCTACAGCCCCTGAAACCTCTGCCTTTATCAGTACACAGGAGCTGCTCAGCAGCCATAATGAGACCTGCACTAAGATCCTGGACCTTGTGGCCGCACTAAAAGTCAGGCAACCAAAGATGGCAAAATACCTGTGGATAAATGAGACCACCAGGGCAGCGGGGCATCTCTGCAGGAGAGCAGAACGCAAGTGGAAAAAGGACAAACTCCAGGTTTCTTTCATTTTATCAAAATCATGTCTAAAAAAACTACCAGTCCACCGTCAAATCAGAGAAAAACAAATACTTCTCCCAAATCATCACCTCAAACAGACGCAACCCCGCATTCTTTTCAGCACAGTAAATTCCATTCTTAATGTTCCTCCGTCTGCCAGCATTGAGGCCTCTGTGGATTCCTGTGATAACTTCACTAAATTCTTTGTTGAAAAGGTGGAGTTGATTAGGTCCTCCATCTTCCACTCTGCAGTCGACACCTCTGCCATGGTTTCTTGTTCTGCAACTTTGAGGCAATTCAAACCAATTTCACTTCCATTGTTAAACAAAGTTTTTAGTCTCATGAAACCCTCAGGCTCCCCCGTTGATCCCATCTCCCAATCATTGGCTACATTCACACTGCAGGCAAATCCAACCCAAATCCGATTTTTTTGCCCCATTCAAAATTACGAACACACACTGAAAACTGTCGCGCGCGTCCATGTTTACTTCCTCAAACACAGGGTGCTGCATCAGCAGTGTTGACAGATCTCGGGACAAAAACAAGCGACCAGCCCCATGAAAACAAGCCCAAACAAGCAAACTCGCAGCCTGCGTGTCACGTCACGTAGGCTGAGACATGAGCCGCAGCGCGGATCCATAAGAGGCGTGGAGCAGGACACAGCTGCAGCTCATTTTTAATATTTCCTCACATCTACAGCTGCACTGATCAACGCGCGCACACACACAATGCTTCGTGTCATTTTTTATATTTCCTCACATCTACAGTTTCACCGCTATGTTTTCTTCTGCGCATGCGAGTTGCTTCTGCAATGTAGATCATTCACACTGGAGTCATGCAGGTCTGATGCAGGTCGCATATAAAATGTAGTGTGAACGTTCACACCAAAAGATTGGATTTAAAAAAAATCGGAATTGAGCATTAAGACCTGCAGTGTGAACGTAGCATTGTTTAAACCGGTTCTACCATCGATTGGGCACGCTGTTCTTAATATTCTAAACAGTAGCATTGCTACAAGCGTGGTCCCAGATGCCTTCAAACATGCAGTGTCCACTCCGTTAATAAAGAAACCTGGTCTTGACCCTTCAGTCTGCTCAAATTACAGACCAATATCAAAACTCCCCTTTCTGTCTAAAATCCTTGAAAAACTAGTTTTTATTCAGTTAAATCAGTTGTAAACGAGAACAAAGTCTTTGAGGTCTTTCAGTCTGGTTTCAAGCGGCTCCACAGCACAGAAACAGCGTTGGTTAAGGTTTGTAACGACATTCTTGTATCAAATGATTCTGGTCATTTTTCCGTTCATACCGCACTGACAGAAGTTTTTGTGTCAAGGTCGGAAACAATGTAGCCACTTCAATGTCTCTTTCCTGCAGGGTCCCACAGGGCTCTATTCTTGGTCCATTTCTCTTCAAGTTCTACATGCTCCCGCTGAGGTCCATCCTAAGGAAACATGGTATTCCGTTCCATTGTTACGCGGATGACTGCCAGATCTACCTGCCACTGAAACCAGCTAATGCAGGCTCCCTCCACCCTCTCCTAAAATGTCTGGATGTCATTAAGACTTGGATGGCTTCAAACTTCCTAAGTTTTAATGATCAGAAGACTGAAGTCATCATCTTTAGCCCTGGCTTAGCTGCCATATCTGATCATGTAAACTTGAACTCCCTCCAGCCCTATCTCAAGCACTATGTGAGAAATCTTGGGATGGTTTTTGACTCTGACCTTAAGTTCGATAAACAAGTCAGTTCCGTCCTGCAGAAAAGCTTCTTCCAACTGCAGCAGGTAGCTAAACTCAAACCAGTATTGTCCAGATCTGACCATGAGACACTAGTCCATGCGTTCATCACAACCCGCCTGGATTATTGCTGGATGCTGGATGCTGGGATCAGCCAGGTCTCCTTCTCACGTCTCTAGCTCGTCCAAAATGCTGTAGCTCGGCTTTTAACTGGTACACGTAGGTTTGAGCACATTACACCAGTTCTCTCCTCCCTTCTCTGGCTCCCCGTGTGAACTAGAGTCGATTTAAAAATTCTGTTGTTGACCTATAAATGCCTAAATTGCCTCGCTCCCCTCTACCTCTCCAAGCTGCTGGAACCATGTGTTCCCTTACGGGCTCTGAGATAATCCGATCAGTTGCAGTTGGCGAATCCAAAACCATGACTGAAGCTCCGAGGAGATCGGGCGTTTTCAGTCAGCGGCCGCACATTTTGGAACAACCTGCCCCCCAACATTAGGCAGGCCACCTCCCTTCTCATGTTCAAATCCCTGCTAAAAACCCATCTTTTCTCGCTGGCGTTTCATACTGTGTGAGCTGACTTTGTCAAAAATCCGAAATTTGTATTTTGTGTTTTCATTTTAATGCTGTTCTTATACATTTTTGTTAAATTTTTACTGCTGTTAATTTAATAGTTTGACCATTAGTGTGTGTTACGGTTTCTGTAATATTTTAAATCTCTTTGATGTTGTTTGTGGAGCACTTTGAAAACAGTTTATCTGTTTTAACTGTGCTCTATAAATAAAGATGACTTGACTTGACTATTGGACAATTATCATGGATTCCTGTTCAAAGAGTGGGCAGTGATTGATCTTACTGATTTTAGTACTCCTCGGATCAAATCTGTGGATTTTAGAACCAAACGTAAGGTGACTACGTTATGTCTTACTTCGCCACATTGCCATGCCCACATGCTCCACCCAAAACGGTCAGTGTTGGAAAGCTTGTTACACCAACATGTCTTCGGTCACTGGGCACACTGTCATGCTGATTAGGTAACAGGGGTCCGATCAGGACTGTTCAACGTAAAACTTTACACTTCCTGTGGTCAGTGGGCGTGGCTTAAGTGATGTCATGATTTGACCATTCAGTATTGTAGGGGACCGGATGTGGGTAAATCACTGAAAGTTTGATGTATTAGACAGTTATTGTGTAGGTACTATTAGCGTTTCGTTTTTCATGGCGAGATGTCTAAATTTGACGTCTGGCTCCGACCCTTCAGCATCCTTCAAAACGAACTGTTTTGATAAACATTGGTCCCCCATGCCTTATGAAGAAACCAGCCAAGTTTGAACCCGATTGAGCGAAATTCCTAGGAGAAGTTCATTCAAATGCGGAGGCTGTAAGCCGTCAAAAAGGTGTGAAAATTTGGTCAGCATTCCAAAATGGCCACCTTCTCATTTATCGTACAATGTTTGTGCCAGAGGGTTTTCTGTGCATCTTGTTGAATTGGACAAGTGTACCAAATTTCATGATTCTACGTCAAACTAAGGCGGAGGGTATTTAGAAAATTTCTAGGTGGTGCTCTTGAGCCGTTTCTGTTGTGATTTTGGCCACGCCCCCAAAATACATAATTTTCACCAGTCCTGATGAGTCCACCAAATTTGGTGAGTTTTGGGATATGATAAAGCCCCCAAAAGGCCAATTCATTTGACAGAAGAATATAAATAATTAAAAAATTAAAGCTACAAGCAGCATTGATGCCCTCGCATCTAAGCGTCACTCTGGCCATATTGTGGCAACCACGGGAGCTCTAGCTTATCTGCCCAGTTGCTATCTTGAACACTCTTGTACCTATCCCACACCTGTTCGCCATGGTGCGCATTTGCGAAATCTTCTAAATCACCTGCGAACTCAGGAGCTCCAGCAATGCCTCTTGGTCGCAATGGTGAACGCTCCCATTCCGTTTCCGCACACGTCCACCAGAGTGCGCACTCCACCCTTATCAGTACGACTCCAGCTGCAAGCCTTCCGAGTTTGGCTGAAATGCGACTTTCCAGACAGGAGTTTTTGGGATTTCTTTTTTTGTGGTGAATGTTTGATGAGCACTTCTGTTAGGCTTTTTAACATGTCATGTGTGGTAATCAACAGTTAGCGAATACAGTTTCAGTCTTATATGTTACACAGGACGAAGCTGGAAGCGTCACCCGATAATCATGAGTTTTTGTGTGAGTGGGCAGGGCTTAAGTGATGGCATGGAACAACAATACCAATTTGTCTCGAAGTGCTCATTGATCTAGTACCAAAAATCTGGTTCTGATGGGATTACGTATCACTGAGATATGAGGTGCACTGAAGTAAAAATTTCAACCTTTCCTTCAAATGCGGAGGCTGTAAGCCACCAAAAAGGTGTGAAAATTTGGTCAGCATTCCAAAATGGCCACCTTCCCATTTATCGTACAATGTTTGTGCCAGAGGGTTTTCTATGCATCTTGTTGAATTGGACAAGTGTACCAAATTTCATGATTCTACGTCAAACTAAGGCTAATGCGGAGGGTATTTAGAAAATTCATTATGTCAATGTGTATAAAAGTGCTCACTGATGAAGCACAATAAATCTGGTACAGATAGGATTATGTATTAGCAAAGTTCTGCTCCGGCTTTATTGCGGCAATTGCGGGAACTCCAGCTAATCCGCCCAGTCGCCATCTCCAATGCTCTCGTGCCTATCCTGCACCCTGTTTCCAGGGTGTGCTTTTGCCAAATCTTGTAAATCACTTGTGAACTCCAGAGCTCCAACAACGCCTCTCGGTCGCAATGGTGAACGCTCCCATTCTGTTCCTGCACGCATCCACCAGAGTGTGCACTCCACCCATAGAAGTGCTCATTGATCTAGTACGATAAATCTGGTACAGATAGTTTGATGTATCACTGATTTGTAACTGTTGGAATAATGTACGGAGCACACTTGAGTCAAATGTTAAAGACAATGTGTTTAAAAGTGGCCACAGATGACGTACAATAAATCTGGAACAGATCGGATGGTCTATCATTGAGATATAACAATTTGAATTATCTAGGGGCGCAGTTGAGTCAAAAGTTAAATAACAGTAGAAGTGTGTGCAGAAGTGATTACTGATGATGTACAATAAATGTGATATATCACTGATCTGTAAGTGTTAGAATAATGTAGGGGGCGCATTGGAGTGAAATTTTAAACAACAATACTGTTCAATGTGTATAGAAGTGCTGAAAGATGAAGCACAATAAACCTGGCACAGATCAGATGATCTATCAATGAGATATACAGGTGCGCAGTGGAGAGCGTCCTGTGCTCCAGCATCAACGTGTGGCATGGAGGCTGCACAGTTGAAGAGAGGAAAGCTCTACAGAGAGTGGTGAAGGCTGCACAGAAGTCTGTTGGAGTCAGTCTCCCCACCATCACAGACATTTACACCTCCAGATGCAGGAAAAGAGCCACCTGCATCATGAAAGACCTCACTCATCCAGCACACTCACTCTTTGCCCCACTCCCCTCAGGACGGAGGTTGAGGAGCATCAAGTGTAGAACCACTAGACTGAGGAACAGCTTCTACCCTGAGGCTGTTAGACTCATGAATAAATAAAAATAAAATAAAAAATAAACACTGCAAAATATCACATCATGCTGATGCTGATCTGTTTTCTTGTTGCTGTGTTTATCTGTGTTCATCTGTGACCATCTGCTCATACAAACTCATGTTCGTGCTGCTGTTTATTCCCACTGTAAGGGGTTATGAGGAGGTCAATATTAATACTGACCTCTTTACCTTAATTAATTTACTTATTCAGATTGAATAGTAAATTCACGGATTCTGTTCTTTTTCAGTTTACCCAATATTTCTGTGATCTTTATGATGGACAAATAAACAGAGCCATTAAGTGACAATGGACATTGACTTAGTTTGATATGTCAAAGAGACACTATCATTTATTTAAAATGAATCAACTAAATTAACACCATTACACTTGATTGACATGATTTCACTTTCTTTCAATTTAAAACGTCAGCACACTTAAATTCAACACAACAGACTTCAATATTGGATGTAAACATATTTAGTCTGAGGGCTCTTTAAACTTAAAATAGTTTCCAGCTTAGATTGAGAGGGGAAAGAGTAGGAGGAAAGATTTAAGAAGAATTGGGAGGTTAAGAGAGGAAGTTTATCTTGCATTTATGAAACCAGATGACACTCTTCCGTACGCGTCCAGCTAAGATATCATCACACCTCCAGCAAGCAAACAGCTGCTCCTTTACCTTAAGACGTCCGCCTTGGTTCTGGTAAAGAGCTGTGGTCAACTTTAGACTGACGAGTCGTCGGTCCCGCAAGTCCAAGCTGGACTCCACGCGTGTTTACCTTGTCGGTGTCGGTGATACTCGCTTTCGTCGGCAGAAGTCGTGACAGTCGTGGCTTCTTGGCTCAAGATAATTTATTCCAGGAAGGAATAACAAACGCTCGTTCGAGGTGGACTCATAACAGCCTGTTATCAGTCCTTAGCTGAAGACGCAGGTCGTTAGCTCTTGACCAAAACGTACCCAGCTCTTGGGAAAGGTTCACATCTCTTTGAAATTCCCAGCAAACTCTGAAGCGTTCTCGCACAGTTAGAACTTAAAAAGCAGGAACAAAGAGAGGAGTTCACTTGCCTTATCAGGCCCAAGGTTACAGCCAGGGCAGAGGGAGATTTGTTTAGGAAAAGGGCAGACTCATAGACTCCAAGAGGAAAACACTTGGATTAGTGTCTTTAACACTTCTAAACAAAACCGTCCGGTCTCTGTGACCCGAGACTTCACCTTTAAACACAGCAGTGAACACAGTTTAAACCTCACAGAATAACACAGCTTAAAAGCACACATCATGAAAATGACAAAAGTTATTCTTTTGATCACATCAGCCTAAAATCAAAGATAGAAATAGTCTCTTATTGGTGACTATGTTATCAGATTATAGCTAAATGAATGATTTTGTAGTAAATGTCTTGCTTTACTGAGAGGTCAGTAAAGGTCATCACTGGACAGTTCAAAAACCTTAATTTGACCCTGGGTAGGTCCACTACATCTCCCCCCTTTTGGAAGCCATCGCCAGTCCTTGGGGATGGGGTCCAACACGAAAGGAAACCTTGAACTGTCTTTGATCTTGAAGTAATCCAGCAAGTGGAAAAGAAAAATCAAAAATTATAATCCCATAAAGTTTTGAAATTCCATACTGTTCGGAGGTAATCCCATTGCGAAAAGCTTTTAATCCTTTGGAAAACAAAGTCTGTTAACTCTTGGAAAACAAAGTCTGTGATCCCTTGGAAAGCAAAGTCTTATAATCCACAGCGGTAATTCCACAACGATTAGTTTTGTTGATTGATCAGCAACAATTGTTTTCATAATCAGCATGTAGAGGGGATCCCTCGATTGACGCAGAGGAGGCGACCCTTGGATGAAGGTTGAAGACCAAGCGTTGGAGCTGCAGGTCCCCACATCGAAGGTTGTTGGCTGGTTGGTTTCCAGTCAGTGCCACTCTGGTTCTATGTGTCATGCAATTATGTGGTTTTTTAAGGTGGGCTTATGATTGGGATTTTACATTAAGCCTTACCTATATGCACCTGGTATGTAAGCTATCATGGTTTAGATCAGCTACAATTACCAATTAAGGGGTGGATCAATTCTGTAAAATTAGATATAGGGATCTATACCTATAAAATTTTGGAGGGCTTCTGTAACGAAGGCCTCTAATTCCAAACTATTCCTCCATTCATTACTTAGTTTAGGTTAAACTAAAATAGAAAAATGAAATATAGTTTGATCTAAATGTCTGTTGTCTTTTAGACGAACGACGCAAGATTTGGTATTCCTAATAAATTTTGAAGTCTATGGCGAGACTCATCAAAATGAATAGACAATCTAGAATAGAAACGATCGAATCGGTTCAATTTAGAAATTGTGAGACCAGTGTAGTTTATGGTACCTTAAGTAGCTTTAAACTACATTGACTCTTCGACGATTGAGATTTAACAAAACGAACTGCATGTTGGCATAGTTAAATCCATATCATTCATTAACCAATGTTAATACAAAACCTTTTTGGCTGGGAGTGTTCAGAACCAAACAATATCTCAACTAATGACAACAATAATGACTAAACAACAAGGAAACAACGTTTCACTGCTTCGACACACTCTTGTCGTCAGATTCCAAAGTGCAACACACAAGAAAAACAGGTCTCAACTTTATGACCGAGGTCAAATTAAATCTCGTGGATTTAAACGGTTGTTAAGGTTAGTTTTTGTTGTGGGTTTTAGGCTTAGCGTTTCTAAGTTCAAATTGGACAATGCGACTTATAGGGTGGAAATACGGTAGTTTAAACCTGATTAGTTTATTTACTAACTTGTGTTTGGACGACCTTATTATCCCATGAAGTCGGTGAGTTTGTGAGATCTTTGTCTTTTGTGGAGTCATTGAACGCCTTGTAAGGTTTGATCTGATTTCGATGTACCCATTTAGCAATTGGCTCTTTGCGGCCTTTGCTGATTTTGATTTCGTAGACGACTGAGGACACTTTGTCTGTTATCAGATGAGGTCCAGTCCACCTGGGCATTAGTTTGCGGGCGAGAGTTCCGGTCTCGGACCCTCCTTTCCCGGTTGCTGGGGCGAACGTATAGTACCAGACTCTGTCTCCCACTTGGAGTTCATTGTGAGAGGCCTTTTGGTCGTAGTACGCCTTACGTCCTTCAGCGGATCTTTCCAGGTTTTTCTGGGCGAAAGCAAAAGTGTTTCTGAGGTGTACATTCAAATCTTTGTCTTTGGCATGGCCTAACATCACCCCCCTTTGGTCATGGGGGACCACGATCACAGGTGAGGACGTCCGTCCATGGGCACAAGTTAGGATGCCACCGTTTAGTTTAAGCTGTTCGCGCAGCTGAGAGAAGACGGTACACAGGAATCGTTTAGGTTTTGGCCAACGTATCTTCTTACGTTTACCTCTTTCCGTGTAATTCAGGTGTGTCACAACTGTCGGCGCAGTCGCAGGTGTGTCTGATTGTACAGACTGCGACGGGTCACTGTCGTTGTGTGTGTCTTCCCACCTCTTGACTGAAGAGGGGCTCTTTGAGTCTGTAAAAACTATGTCATTTCTGATTAGTTCTAGACACAAATGTCCCTGAACCAAGGTTTCATCGAAAGCTTGGCTGATAGCCGATTTACCTGTCCCAGGGGACAGTACAGCAACCTCGGTGTGGGGTCCTTGGATCTCCACACCTTTCTCTACCTGTGGTAGGTAATGTGAGTTTGCCCCCTTCATGTCTGATGAGGGGTCCTCGTAATCTGCAACAATGATGTCCAAGTGACTGTCAGCGTTTGGATGACTGTCATTTTCTGGACTCAGATGCCCTTGAACCAAGGTTTCATTGAAAGCTTGGTTGATTGCCGAATTACCTGTCCCAGAGGACAGTACAGCGTCTTCGGTGTGGGATCCTTGGATCTCAACACCTTTCACTACCTGTGGTAGGCAGTGGTCAGGGAGTGCTGAATGTGTCAGCTCACAGAGGAGGTTCTCTTGTTGGGCCAGAGTTTGGTCCAACTTTTGGGTCTCTTCTGTCTCACCTGTAGTTGAAGGTTCACTTACCGGGCTCTCGTCCTCGGATGAGCAGTCCCTTGTGTCCTCTGCGGTACCTGCGGTTAGGCAGTCTGTATCGCAACTAGGAAGCACTTTTATTGGCAGGGGTTTTCTCACTGTGCTCCACATTTTCCGTCGACCATAATCTATAATCGCGTTGAAGCGGTTTATAAAATCTTGGCCAACCAAAAATGGGAATGAGTCAAGTTTAGACACGTACACCGGGTGGCGTAGTGTCATTTCGCCAATCTGCATGTGAACCATAGCCATAGCTGTTAGGGTTGTTCTCGTCTCTGCGAGACCCTGTAGCTCAATAGCACATTTCTCGAAGGGTATTTGCCTGTCAACACCGTTAGCGGCAGTCCCCAGCTCCTCGAACAGCTTGGCCGACATAATGGTTATATCAGAACTGCCATCCTCCTGGATGGCAGTTCTGATATAACCATTATGTCGGCCAAGCTGTTCTTGGCTTCACGCTCAAGGACACCTTCCAGTGTGATAGGCAGGTAAGCTTTCTTAGCCACCCCCCTTTGTATAAAGTTACACAGAAACCTCACAGGTCTTGGCCCACGTTTCTGTTCACGTGTGACTCTGTCTGTGTAATCTTGCTTACTGTCAGCATCTTGTTGGCTGTCAGCATCATGACCTTCAGGATGTTGTTGACTATCAGCAGTTGGTTTGCTGTCAACATCCATGGCAATGTCAGAAGTAGTGTGCGCTGAGTTATTTGTGTGCTCCGAGTCTTTGTTAAAGACAGTGCTACACATCGCTCCAGGTTGGTCAACGTTGAGAGTGTCATTATCAATGATAACGCCACTCATTGTATCAGGTTGGTCAAGCACAGTAACATTCAAATCTACCGACAAACTACTTACTTCCTCTGTCTCTTCCGAGCATAGAGGTGTTGGGCCATTATTCCGGGACATTCGTGACTCTTTGCCTGTCTCGAACTGTTCTGTTCGAGGCGCGGGAGGTGCAGTTCCAAGGCTCGGGGGTGTCTGTTGGGACCACGCATAGTTACATGAGTATAGGTCCTCATCCTTCAATTTCTCTTGAAGTCCACCCAACGATGGACCTTGGTTTTCACCCACCTGGTTCGAGCTGAACCGTTGTGGGTCTCTTAGAGAGTGAACACCTACCTTTTGTGGTTCGTTGCTTGTCTCAGATTTTTCAATCTGAGGTGCTTTAGGGGCGGGGCTCCCTTTAAACCATTTTGAGTCACTGTTCCAACTGGTACCAACATTTCGGTGTATGTCAGTTTGAAAATCTTGTTCATTCTTGCTAGTATTATCCAACTCTTTTAACAACCGACGCGTGTTCTCCACCACTTCTGAGGTCAGAAGACCTTTGAGACGACAGTGTTTATTCTCGCTTTTTTGCGTCTGGGATACGACCTTTTGACCTGGGCACACCTCAGTGGGTGTTTTGTTTTGCATGTGAGCCTCAACAGCAGTTACAGCGCACTGTGTCATCACTGATTGTTTAAACTGATGTTGTAGCTCAAGGCCTTCTTTGAGAAGCTTTTCTCTTAGTCGTTTGCACTTCTGCCTTATCAGTTCATTCTTTGCTTTGAGCAGCTGGTTATTTGTGTGCTCGGAGTTATCAAAGACAAAGTCATGCATTGTACCAGTTCGGTCATCCTCTGTATCATTCAAGTTTTCAAACAACCAACTTTTGTCCACTATCTCCTCAGAGCTTAGTGGTGCGTTGCCTTTTTTCTGGAACCTCTGTGATTTTTTGTCGGTCTCGGACTGTTCTGTTCGAGGGGTAGGAGGAGCTTGTCCTTGACCTGGGGTTTCCTGATGGGACCCCCTTTTGAGATATGGTATACTTTTGTGACCATTTTTCTTATCTCTAGGACGTGCGCCCCCCCTTTGAAATCGTTTCATGTACTCTGGGTCTTGTCTGAGCCACTCCGGCTCATTCTTCCAGCGGGCATCTTCAGTAAGTGGTCTGTTAGTTTGAAAAACATGTTTCTTCTCGCCTTTTTTAGGAGAGGGAGTTGATGAACTTGTCCCTTCCAGCTCCAGCGAGTGGGATTTGACCTTTTCTTGGTAATGTAGTTCACGTTCTGGTTTTGTTTTTAACCAGATCGGGTCAGGGAGTTGACGAACATCAAAACCATTTATAGCACGCCGTTTTATTTTTCTTTTTAATTGCTCAATCTCACTTTTTAACTCAAGTTTTTCTTGTTGAAAATTTTCTCTTCTGCGAATGTTATCTTGCCTGAACAATTCAAGTATTTCTGTGTGCAGCTGTAAAGCTTCATCACAATCGTTATCTCCCATCTTTTTGTTTTGATTTTGTTTGATCTCACGTTTTAACTTAAGTTTTTCTTGTTGAAAAATTTCTCTTCTGCGAATGTTATCCTGCCTTAACAATTCAAGCTTTGCTGTGAGCAGCTGTAAAGCTTCATCATAATTGTTATCTCCCATCTTTTAGTTTTGATTTTGTGTGAAAAAAATCAAAAGATTGTTCTCATGTTAGTGTTTGCAAATAAATATTCACTTTTAATGTAGCACTGAGTCAAATAAACTAATCAGCTGAGGTTTACGCGTTTCACTGTGTAATAAGTATTCATAGGTACCTTATTTCAGGTTTTTACCCTCAATGAACTTTGTAAAAGTTAAATGCACTCTTGCAGTGTTAACTTTAAAATAGAACTTACGTTCAAACAACAGTTACTAACTAACCCAAGCAGCCTGATTTCCGTTTTTCTTACTCAAACGCTTATAAAAGAGGGCTGACTTAAATGCAATGACTTCACTAAAATGTGACAGGATGCTGCTTGAGCATGCCTTTAAAAAGATGTCTTGCAGTCTCAGTGAAACTGATTTCGTACTGCATTTGACAGTTATCAGGAGTGAAAAAGGACGTTCTGTTCATTATTTTAAACAATTTACTATTTAAAATAAACGAGTGTTCGTTAATTTTACACAGAAAAACGTTAAAAATGCAATTTTTAACTAAAAGTGTACAGATGTACAACAATTCTGTTTAAAATTCAGAGATGTGAAGAGCTTAATGTGGAAATTCTCTGTTCTCCATCATTTTTTTTATTAATTTAATTTGAAAATCAAATAAAAAAATGCTTTTTGAGTGTTATTCTAAATCTCTTCAGTATTTAAAATGAGCACAAATTGTGCGTCTGTACCTCTGTTATACTAAAATTTGTATTTAAAATAAACAGGAATTTTTGTTTGTGTACAGAACAATTTTAAAAGCTGGTAATTCACCATAAAATGCTGACTTTTTTATGATGTTTTGAGAAAACTCATCTGTCAACGTCTTTTAACCAACAGGGGGCAGCTTTGAGTCTTAATTTATCACGTGGAGACTGATTTATTTCATTCAGTATTTAACTGAAAACTACCTTTTAGAGTTAGTTTCTAGTATGTTCGTGATAAACGCTCGAACTGCGGTCTTGTCAGAGACAAATCTATGTTGTTAGACAGTTTAGATGGCTTTAAAATGAGTTTTTAAACGCTCAGTGAAATCTCTTTTCACCGTGTGTGTGTGAATGTGACTGCTTGTCGCCCGAAACGCACCAGGAAATGACGACACAAATAGGCGGGTCGACGCAGCGCGTCACCAGCTCTGCTGTGCTGAGCGAGGCGGAGCTCGCTACACAGATACGTGACGTCAACCAATCAATCACAGCGGTTGTAGTTCATTCCAAGCATTCATGGTAAATGTAGTTTTTCTTACCTTCGACCAATGTAGTACCGGAAATGACGACAAAGTGGGTTGGTCGCAACGGCGTGCGTTCCCACCACAGCGAATCAGCGCTCGCTACGAGTGATTGACAGCTCACAGCTCTCGTTTCACCCAATCACAGCTCATAAACAAACGTGTACTAGGACACGTAGCTTTTTAACGTTAGCTTAGCACAACAAAACACAACTTTATAGACTCGTAATCAACTCAAACGCTACAAATTAACTCTCCAAAGTTCTGAAACGTGGCAATCACATTTAAAACAGGCACGACTTAGCTACGCTTAGTAACCAGCACGTCAACTGTAACACGACACGGACTCCCTCGGAGCCGCGTTCAGGTCGGTTCCGTCCACTTTAAAGGAGCAGAACTCGGGTTTCAGAACCACTATCCGACACCGTTCTAACAGTAATATGCTTCTTTGACCTGCTCTAACATGTAAAATACCAGCACAGCAATCTTGTAGATGTTAAATTAGCTTTTCAGGCAATTTGACTCGGCGGTCATTTTGCAGTGAGATTGCCTCAGCTTGTGCAACGTAATCTGGACCGGGTCCTTATCAGAACCACCAGACACTTCCCACACAGCGAGACAGATCCCCACCAAACTACTTATAGCGTTTCAAAAGTTGAACAAATAACAATTTCAGCTTCAAATGTCATTAACTGCAGTCCTGCAATCGTTCTGAACACTTTTCCAGCCAAAATAATTAATCTGTTAGAGTCTAAAACTTGGATCCCAATATGCAAACATGACGTTACAGTTCACGAGAGATCACAGTTTTATCAATAAACTTTCAGAACCACGTACGAGGCCACCAGATGTAAGGGGTTATGAGGAGGTCAATATTAATACTGACCTCTTTACCTTAATTAATTTACTTATTCAGATTGAATAGTAAATTCACGGATTCTGTTCTTTTTCAGTTTACCCAATATTTCTGTGATCTTTATGATGGACAAATAAACAGAGCCATTAAGTGACAATGGACATTGACTTAGTTTGATATGTCAAAGAGACACTATCATTTATTTAAAATGAATCAACTAAATTAACACCATTACACTTGATTGACATGATTTCACTTTCTTTCAATTTAAAACGTCAGCACACTTAAATTCAACACAACAGACTTCAATATTGGATGTAAACATATTTAGTCTGAGGGCTCTTTAAACTTAAAATAGTTTCCAGCTTAGATTGAGAGGGGAAAGAGTAGGAGGAAAGATTTAAGAAGAATTGGGAGGTTTGAACCCAGGTGACCCTGGGTAGGTCCACTACACCACTATATTAGGCTTAGTGTATTACTAGTTGATGTTTTTCTTAGTTAATTCTAGATGTTATTACTGTTTTTCTCTTGCATTTGTTGTTGGATGTAACTGGGACCCCGTGTACATAATCTCGTTTTCATCACATGTACCACATGCGGTGCAAATGACAATAAAGACTCTCTGACTCTCTGACTCTGACTCTGATATAACAGTTTGAGTAATCTAGGGGGTGCACTGGAGTCATATGTTAAACCACAATATCAATGTGTGTAATGGTAAATGGTAAATGGTAAATGGAGCTTATTTATATAGCGCTTTCCAGCCCCCTGTGAGGAGCCCCAAAGCGCTTTACAATACCAACCATCCACCCATTCATACACACATTCATACACCGGTAGCGGCGACTGCCATGCAAGGCGCCTTCCAGTCCTACCGGGAGCAACTCAGGGTTAAGTGTCTTGCCCAGGGACACAACGACACATGGTGTGGGGAACCGGGATTCGAACCTCCAACCTTCCGATCGGGGGACGACTGCCATTACCACTACACCACGGCCGCCCACGGTAGAAGTGCTCACTGATGAAGCACAATCAATCTCGTGTAGATCGGATGATGTATCACTGAGATATAACTCTAGTAATAATATAGGGGCGCTGTTGAGGCTATTGGCCACTTATCATGGATGCCTTTTAAGTGGTGGATAATGATTGATCGTACCGATTTTTGTGCACCTCGGTTCAAGTGTGTGGAATTTAGAGCCAAACATATGGGGACGGCTTCACATCTGAGATCGTCACACTGCCACGCCCACATCCTCCAACGAAAACTGTAATTTAAAGTAAGTCAGATCAACTTATTACTGTATATGTCTTCTAACACAGGATCATCCTGATTAGTTCAAGAGTGTAAGACAGGGAGCATTCCAAGTAAAAAAGTGACTTCCTGTTCTGAGGGTGAAGGGCTTCGATGACATCACAACATGACTACAAATGCATCGTCGGGCATCCAACAGGGAAGACTCATGTCAAGTTTGGTACATTTCTGTCTTTCAATGTGAAAGTTATAGCTGTTTGAATTTTATGGCGCGAAGTGTGATTTTGAGGTCTGGTCACGCCCCTTTAGCATAAACGAAAACACAAGCTTTTGATAACTTTTACTGTCCAGTGTGTTAAGGACATATTAACCAAGTTTAAAGGCAAATTCAAAATCCCTAGGAGGAGTTTGTTAAAATCCGCAATTAGAAACCCGAAAAATTACCCTTTGACCCAAAATGGCCGACTTCCTGTTGGTTTTGAACCAGGGCTCCAAGAGACTTTTTCATAGGTTCTGAGAAGATACAAATGTTCACAAAGTTTCCGAATTATCGGGCCAAAAATGGCTTGGGGCTGAGGTTTTAAAATATTCTTAGGGGCGCTGTGGAGGCCATTGGCCAAATAGCATGGATTCCTGTTCAAGGGGTGGATATCGATCGATCATACTGAATTTGGTGCACCATATTTCAAAGCTGTGGAACTTAGACCCA
>JBBPBX010043929.1:11160-27692 GCA_038048925.1 Garcialebias charrua
CCTGCAGATGTTGGATGCTGTCTATCATGGTGCATCCTGCAGATGTTGGATGCTGTCTATTGTAACACCACCGCTTGAGGTGGAGAAGTGTCACGAACACATCTGAAGGTCGTGGGGTGGAGAAGGAGTAACCACGCTGAAAGGGAATAGCTTGGCTGCACGAACTTTATTCAGCTCTTCAATACAACGTCATCCCCTCATGAACGCTGCCCGCGTCTGCGGCTGTCTCGCCCGCTTAACCTGAACACACCCAAAAACCCACGAAGAAGTCTCTTAAAGGCACAGTAACCTAATTACGTAACTGCCCAAATAAATCATCTTACATCAAAATAAATCAAAATAAATCATCTTACATACTTCCCCCTCTTTAAATGAAATGTCCTCATTTCAAAATAAGGTAACCATAGTAACAATAAGAGAAAATAAATCATCTTCCCAAAACACAATCTCAGAACAATAAAACTTACAACAAAGTCCACATATAGAACAGTTTTTTTTTTTTTTACTTTGTCACGACAACAGTCGTCGTGGCTTCCGAACAATGCGCCCACACCTGGTGACAACTGTACCCTCAGAGGGCGGCAAGCTAAGAGGTGTTTGCGCCGGCTGCTGGGAGACTGGTCCAGTTTGTCTCCTTGGTGAAAGTGTCAAGGACCTCGCAGTTTCTGCGGTCTGTGCTGTTTGGCCAAAGATCAAGGGTAATTCATTTCATTTATTTATTTATTTAAGTTAGGACAATGCATATTAATCAACATAACAGCAGTTAGCATCAATGTAAATATGCCGGAGTTAGCACAATAGCTAATTTGCATCCGTTGTCCTAAGGCAGGTAAGAATAAGAAACGTCCCATAAAACAAAAGAGCGGAGAAAAATACAAACATCACCTATATAGCACATAACACAACATAAAATTACAATAAAAATATGATGCCATAAGAATAGACAAAGTAATCTACACATGAGTGCACTTCTGATTAGTTTTCAGCCAAAGTTTCAGAGATTTTTTAAAGCTGGAGTAGGTGCCACAGTTCCTGATGGAAACTGGCAGTGTGTTCCATGACTGCGTGCCTCTGATGGACACCACCATTTGGCCAAATTTAGTCCTGCGCCGCTGCACATCACAATCTCCTCTGGTCAGTGCTCTTGTGTTTACTGTACTTGTTTTTTTACTTATAAAATATATTAAAGGAGGAGGAGCAAGTCCATTTAAAACTTTAAAAATCAGGCAAACGTCCATAAAAATCTGATAGCTATTAAAATCCAAAATGTTGTACTTATTTATGATGTTGCAGTAATGATACTGTATTGGCTTTTTGTCAAAAATTTTCAGTGTTTTCTTAAAAAGAGACTTTAGGGGCTTCATGACGATCTCTGAAGTGTGAGACCATGTAGTATAACAATAGGCTATATGGCTGAAGATCATGGCATGCATGTAAGCCTTTGCTGATTCTGTTGTCAGAGAAGGTCTTATATGTTTGAAGTTTGCCAGATTAAGTTTAATTATATGTGAAATTCTCTTTACATGTTGCTTGAAATTTAGATTAGAATCAAAAATGACTCCGAGGTATTTAAATTGTTTAATGAGCCAGACAAAGCTGTGTACTGTACCTAGGCAGCATGTTCATGTTTGGCATTGGGACAGATTGATTGCCCTCCATTGTTAATGTGACTGTGGAACCACGATAAGGTTTCAACCGATCATAGTGGATGACCTTGGTCGCAGCCTGAGGATGTTGCACATCCACCAGCTTGTAAAGGAGCCCTTTGTCGTCCACAGATACAACCTTATATGGTCCAGTCCAGTTTGGAGCAAGCTTCTGTCGTTGTGTGGTGGGATCATCCATCCATACCAGATCACCACAAACGTATGGCCTGAACCTTGTGTCCTTGTTGTAGTAGTATTCTCGTTTTTGTCTCTGTTCTTCACGATGTAGAAAAACAGTCTCAAAAGCAGCGTCCATCCGTCGAGCCAGTTCTGCACCATAGTTAGTCGGACTATCAGAAACTGTCGGCGATGAAACATGAACAGTAGCCGGTAGTCTGGGCTCTCTGCCATGCACAAGGAAATAAGGTGAATACCCTGTGCTCGAGTGTGGCGTAGAGTTGAATGAAAGCACCACAGCAGGAAGATAGTGGTCCCACTCACCTCCATAGTCCTGGATGAGTCGAGCCAACTGTTCTTTCAAAGTCCTGTTAAATCTCTCCACCATACCATTCCCTCTTGGGTGATATGGGGAGGTCCTTTTCTTTGTCATCTGTAGTTTCTGACAAATGTTTTGTATAATTTCTGACTCATATTGTCGTCCCTGATCCGACAACAGTTCCTCAGGGACACCATGTTCAGGGATATACCTTTCACAGAGTAACTGTGCTACCGTGGCAGCCCTTTGATCAACCATAGCATATGCATTCACATACTTGGTGAAATGGTCCTGTACCACAAGCACATATCTGTTTCCCACAGATGTGACTGGCAGTTCGGTAATGTCCGTACAGACCAACTGAAATGGTCTTTCAGTCTGAATAGATTGTAAAGGAGCTCTGTGCTTTGGTACAACCCTCCTAAAAGCTTCACATGTCTTACACAAGTTACAGAACTGCTCAATATCAGATCTCATTCCTGGCCAATAATAGATAGATAGATAGATAGATAGATAGATTTATTTGTCCCCTTAGGGAAATTAATTTGCAACATTTGTCAGCAGGCATTGACATAAAGGACATACTTATACATACATACATGACATCATCATCCATCATTACAGCAAAGGTGTTTCAGCTCAGTAATTCATGATACCTTAGTATTATTTAATGATTTAATTGCTTGTGGTATGAAAGAAAATTTTGTTCTGTTTCTTGAGAATAAAGGAAGGCCATACCTTCGCCCTGAAGGAAGCAACTCAAATGAAGATCTTAGGGGATGTGTGTCGTCTGCTATAATCTTGTTTGCCTTCCTCATAACTCTGTCCATGTATATCTTTTCCATACTTGGCAGAGTGGTCCCTAACAGTTTGCTGGCTGTAGTTACTATACTTCTCAAGGATTTCTTCTGAGCCTCTGTAGCATTGCCAAACCAACATATGTTACAAAATGTTAAAATACCTTCAATAAAAGCAGAATAAAACATTAAAAGCATACTGTCAATGCTTTCTTAAATGTTCGTTCAGCACTGTAATGACCAGAACATGGATTACCATGAAAAAATTGCATTGTCTCTGTAACCAGTGCCACTGGAATTAACACTTGATAAACCTCAGGTTTCCCAGGCGGTGTTTGACCTTTGCGACACAACAAGTTATTACATAGCAACAAGTTATGAAACTGCCACCATAGTTTCCTCTGCATTTTACCTTTTACCTGTCTGAGGTAGGGACGTTTCTTGTTTTTAACCCAATTATGCACTTCCCCGAGAACAGGATCAGCAAGTTGCGCATTTACAATGTCCACGTTATGGGCAGATAATGTCTGTTGTAATGTGTCAAACCCCACATTCACATGTGTCCTATCAATGTCCACACAACAAACTTTTGGTACCATATCGGTCCTCTCTAAATGTTCAGGGGTCGAGCATGACCCCTCATCATTACCCCTCGCCTCAGACAGTGAGACAGATTGTCCTGTATCACTAGGCGAAGAGTGAGCTTCAGGTAGCGTCGTACTTGTCATCTCAATAGAGTCCTGTCCCAATGGTATCCGTGACATGGCATCTGCATTTGTGTGTTTCTTACCCTCTTTGTGAGTGATTGTCCATTGATACGGATCGAGCTCCAACGCCCAACGACCCCTGCGTCCTGTAGGGTCATGCGTAATGTCCATTTTCCTTAAACTAAGCAAAGGACGATGATCAGTAATAATGGTGAAAGGATTGCAACTCAGGTAATGTCTAAAGTGTCTGACTGACCACACAATAGCATACAGTTCTTTGTCATAGGTAGACCATTTTCTCTCTGTTTTTGACAGTACATGACTTGCAAATGCCACCACCCTTTCTTGTCCCTGTTGTATCTGTGATAGTGTGGTGGACCACTAGGGGGCTCTACTCACACCCAGTGGACCGAAGGCATTACAGGATGTTTTATTGTGAAAGGTCCAGAGGACCGGATGTGGTATTGGATATATAAGGCGGTGTTGGGTGTTTCCCGCAAGTTTAGTAGGAGTTGATTAAAATTGAAGATCTACATCCCGTCTCCTGTGTCGTCTCTTCACCGCCTCCTACACTGGTGACCCTCGTGAACTGAATATGTCGACATCTGAAGGTCTAGCCAGCTCTCCTCAGCTGTCCGAGGTTGTGGAACCTCCACCGGCGGCCCCGCTCGCTTTTGAGGTGGCCGTTAAAATCCCGGACTTCTGGCTGCACGCACCTCAGTCGTGGTTCGCCCACATCGAATCACAGTTTGCTCTTCGCGGGATCTCTGCAGACGACACCAAATACCACCATGTGGTCGCTTCACTGGACCCATTGTCCACCCAGCGGGTAATGAGCCTGCTCCAGGACCCTCCTGCACAAGGAAAATACGACGCCCTCAAGCAGCTCCTTCTGCAGCGTTACACACTCTCAGACGCGGAGCGCGCCGAGAAACTTTTTTCCATCTCCGATTTGGGCGATGGCACAGCTCTTGAGCTCATGGAAGGCATGTTGTCTTTGAGGGGATCGGCAGACTGTGAGTTTCTCTTTCTCCACCTCTTCCTCCGCCGGCTCCCGGCTCCAGTGCGCACCGCCCTGGCCAACTCCTCGTTTCTGCAGCAGAAGGATTACCGCTCGCTGGCCCGCGAAGCCGACTGCATCCTGCTGGCTGCGAGGACTTTCGCGGTCCAGGCGGCGGTCCCCGGATCTCCAGCAGCGCCTCAGCTTCAAGCAACGCCCTCAGCGTCGGACGAGCCATCGGTCGTAGCAGGAGTCGCTACCCGCAGGCGGACAGGAGCCACCTTTTGTTTCTACCACCAGCGTTTTGTCGCCAAAGCACGACGGTGCGTCCCACCGTGCAGTTTAAAGCCGCAGGGAAACGAGAACGCCAGCGGCCGCTAGCAGTCACGGCCGTTGGCAACAAGGAAAGGCTGCTTTTCATCGAAGACTCGAGGTCGGGGAGGCGGTTCCTGGTGGACTCTGGTTCGCAGAAGAGCCTCATTCCCCCGACCGGCTCCGACAGGTTGGCAGAAGGCTGTGGGCCGCAGCTAACCGCGGCTAACGGCTATCCCATCAAGACATTTGGCGAAAGGTTGGTGACTGTGTGTTTCCATGAACGGGACTTCCAGTGGAACTTTGTTGTAGCTGCTAGCTCAGTTCCTATTTTAGGGGCTGATTTTCTTTGTGCTCACGGGCTCCTTGTTGACATTGCTAACAGACGTTTGATCGACGCTGTGTCTTTTTCGTCACTGCCTTGTGAGACGCGAGGAGCTGGGCCTTTAATGCATGCTAACTTTTTAGCTTCGGGTAATGTGTTTCAACGTTTATTGTCTGAATTCCCCTCGCTGACTGTTCCTGATTTTGCAAACACACACACAAAACATGGGGTCGAACATTATATTCCCACAACGGGCCCCCCGGTGTTCGCACGTGCACGCCGCCTTGATGCTACTAAGCTAGCAATAGCACAGGAAGAGTTTGCTAACATGGAGCGTTTAGGCATCGTGCAGCGCTCAAACAGTCCGTGGGCCTCCCCCCTGCACATGGTGCCCAAAGCAGACGGCAAATGGCGTCCATGTGGGGATTTCCGCCGCCTTAATAACATCACAGAGAACGATCGTTATCCCATCCCCCACATCCAGGATTTTTCAGTGCACCTGGCTGGGACCTCCATTTTTTCTAAAGTAGATTTAGTACGGGGGTACCACCAGGTTCCTGTGCATGTGGAGGATGTCCCTAAGACCGCTGTTATCACGCCTTTCGGCCTGTTTGAGTTTTTGCGCATGCCTTTTGGTCTTAAAGGTGCAGCACAAACATTTCAGCGGTTGATGGATTCAGTCCTAAGGGGTCTGTCCTTCGTATTTGTGTACCTGGATGACGTCCTGGTGGCTAGCAGCTCGGCTGAGCAGCACATGTCCCACCTCCGTGAGGTTTTTCAGCGCCTGGCAGCACATGGCCTGATTGTAAATACAGCGAAATGCCAGTTTGGGCTGCCAGTCATTGACTTTTTGGGCCACCGCATTTCTGCAAGTGGTGCCGTCCCGTTACCAAACAAAGTGCAGGCGGTGTCAGATTTCCCACAGCCCCAGTCTGTTAAAGCGCTACAAGAATTTTTGGGAATGGTTAACTTCTATAACCGTTTCCTCCCCAGGGCAGCACAACTGCTGCGTCCGCTCTATGGAGCGCTGAAAAAGAAAAAGCCCAACGACAGTGTTGACTGGACACCAGAACGCCTACAGGCATTTGGTGATGCTAAAGCTGCACTGGCCACTGCTGCCCTTTTGGCCCATCCATCCCCAGCGGCGCAAATAGCTTTAACAACCGACGCATCTGATGTTGCGGTGGGGGCTGTGTTAGAACAGCAGGTTTCCGGGGTTTGGCAGCCGCTTGCATTTTTCAGCCGTACGCTGCGGGACAATGAGCTGAAATACAGTGTTTTTGACAGAGAGTTGCTGGCGCTTTACCTGGCCACACGCCATTTCAGGTTTTTCCTGGAGGGCCGCCGGTTCACTGCATATGTTGACCACAAACCCTTGGTGTTTGCGATGTCAAAAATTTCTGACCCCTGGTCTGCTCGCCAGCAACGCCACCTCGCAGCGGTGTCTGAATTTACTACAGACATTCAGCATGTGGCTGGAAAATCCAACGTGGTGGCTGACTGTCTCTCTCGGGTGCTGATCTCTCCCGTATACGTTGGCATCGATTTTTCTGCTATGGCTGCGGACCAACGTAGCGACGCAGAAATACTCGAGCTCCAGTCCGGGCCCACAGGCCTCGAGTTGGAGGAACGGCAGGTGAATGACGGCGGTCCTCTCCTGCTCTGTGATGTTTCTACTGGCAGGCCCCGCCCCCTGGTTCCAGTTTCATGGCGACGCCGCGTTTTTGACTCCTTACATTCCCTTTCTCACCCAGGTGTTAGAGCCTCGGTGAAACTGGTCAGTGCAAAGTTTGTTTGGCCCGGTCTGCGTAAAGCAGTTAAGGAGTGGGCAGCAGCGTGTGTCCCATGCCAGCGTGCTAAGGTTAACAGACACACCAAAGCACCTTTGGAACCTTTCTCCATTCCTGGTCGGCGTTTTGACCATGTGCACGTAGACCTGGTGGGCCCTCTGCCTCCATCACAAGGTTTTACTCATCTGCTGACTATGATAGACCGGACCACCAGGTGGCCTGAGGTGGTTCCTCTGACATCCACAACATCTGCAGTGGTGGCCCGGGCATTTTTGTCTACCTGGGTGGCGCGTTTTGGCCCCCCTTCAGACATTACATCGGACAGGGGCCCGCAGTTTGTTTCTGAACTTTGGTCTACCATGGCCAAGGGTCTGGGGACTAACGTTCACAGGACCACCGCTTACAACCCCCAAGCTAATGGTTTGTGTGAACGGTTTCACAGGTCATTGAAAGCCGCACTTCGCGCCGCATTGACCGGTGACAACTGGATTGACCGTCTTCCCTGGGTTTTGTTGGGGTTACGCACCGCAACCAAAGAGGACCTGAGCTCTTCCCCGGCTGAACTGGTTTTCGGTCAACCTGTGCGCGTCCCCGGTGAGTTTTTACCTGAGGTACCCTCACCACAGTTCGCCCCACCGTTGCTACATTTTTCACCTCAGGAGGCCCCTTTTCGTGTCCCCGGCCCGGTACACCATTGTTTACCGCAGTCGTTTGTCCCTAAGAGTCTGGAGTCCTCTAAATTTGTTTTTGTCAAACACAATGCACACAGGACACCACTACAGCCTTTGTATGATGGACCGTTTCGGGTTCTTCAACCAGGTCCGAAACACTTCCTTTTAGATTTAGGGGGTCGTACTGAGACTGTCTGTATCGATAGGCTTAAACCAGCTCATGTTATGTCAGATGATCAGGTTGTTACGGCCCAGGCTCCTCGCAGGGGCAGACCTCCATCCACATTGCTAACGGACTGCGGTCCTTCTTCCAGAGACTCTCAACGTCCATTGGAGCCCGAATCTTCTGCAGACCCTCCTCGTAGCCCTCCGCTTCATCAGACTGGTTCTGCAGGGCCCAGGTTCAGCCGTTCTGGTCGTTTGATCAAACCTAAAATGCGGGACTAGTGATGGACCTTACTGGGTGTTCTGGGGGGGCGTGTGTGGTGGACCACTAGGGGGCTCTACTCACACCCAGTGGACCGAAGGCATTACAGGATGTTTTATTGTGAAAGGTCCAGAGGACCGGATGTGGTATTGGATATATAAGGCGGTGTTGGGTGTTTCCCGCCAGTTTAGTAGGAGTTGATTAAAAGTGAAGATCTACATCCCGTCTCCTGTGTCGTCTCTTCACCGCCTCCTACAATACAATAGTACTGCACCAACTGCCAAATTAGATGCATCTGTGCTCAGAATGAATGGTTCATCAAAGTTTGGAAATGCCATTATTGGAGGAGAAGTCAGTGCCTTCTTAAGTTTTTGAAAAGCTGTGCTACAGTCATCTGTCCATTCAAACACAACTTGTTTTTGGGTAAGTCTATGTAAAGGCTGAGCAATAAAGGCATATTGATGCACAAAACGTCTGTAATATGAGCACAGTCCCAAAAAGGCACGTACCTCTGTCGGCGAACGTGGAACAGGCCAGTCACTAATGCGTTCACTGTTGATTGGGTCCACCGTCAGTCCCTCTCGAGACACAATGTGTCCCATGTACTTCACAGCAGGTTTGCAGAAGTCACATTTCTTAGGGTTTAACTTTAACCCTGCTTGTCTGAAGCGAGTGAGAATGTCTGTGAGATTGCCTAGATGTTCTTCAAATGTTTTTCCCATGCAAATGATGTCATCCAAGTAAATGACACAAGTTGTCCAGTGTAGACCTCGCAGAACCAGCTCCATGAGCCTTTGAAAGGTTGGAGGTGCGTTTTTGAGTCCCATGGGCATGACCTTAAATTGGTACAAGCCATCACCTGTAGTAAATGCAGTCTTTTGTCTGTCTGCAGGATCCATTTGTACTTGCCAGTACCCACTAGACATGTCCATGGTAGAAAAGTACTGCGAACCAGACAACGCGTCTAAACTGTCATCTACTCTTGGTAGGGGGTGTGCGTCAGTAATAGTGACAGAGTTCAGTTTTCGAAAATCTACACAAAATCTATATGAGCCATCTTTCTTTTTCACCATCACCACCGGGCTGGCCCAGGGGCTCGAGCTGTCCTCTATCAAATCTTGCGCCTTAAGTGCTTCCACTTGGCGACGGATTTCAGCCTTCATGACTGGAGAGGTGCGGTAGGCTCTCTGAGAGACTGGGGTGTGACAGTTCGTAATGATTTTGTGTGTGACCATGTCAGTTCTACCAAAGTCATGTGGGTGTTGACTAAACACGTCAGCAAAAGAAGTCAAAGTGTCCGTCAGTTGTGTTTTCTGCAATGGCGTCAGGTCTGAATCAGTGTCATCTATAATAGGAGTTGCACCCGGACTGTCAGGTATCTGTCTATTAACATTACCAATAGAACCATCCATAATGGTGAACTCACTCTGGCCCCCTGCCAGGATAGCATGAAAATGTCCCACCTGTGTACCATCATGTAGCATAACTTCACTATGTGAAACATTAGCCACCTTCACACAAATAGAACCGTGCTCTACCCTCGCCACAGTCCATGCCATACCAGTAGAGGACTGATCGGTATAATGTGGTTCGAACACACCAATGTAACCATTAGGTAAAAACCCTTTGAGGGGTACATCAAGATTAGCTGTGATGACCCTCTCTGACATAGCCGGAATGGCAACCGTGGCGCCACTGTCACCGCAGTCAGGCAGGGAATGTACAAATGTGGACTAACTAGTGGTACAGCTGTACCAGCTACATTGCATGTCATGGTGCGAGTGTCAACAGTAATGCCATTTGCCACCATAAAGTCCCAACCTAAAATGATTGGTTTAGTACAGTTTCTGACAACTTGAAGTGTATGTGTCATGGGCTCACCTGCAATACTTAGGTTCACATAAATGGAGCCTACAGAGTCAAGGGGATCACCTGTGACCCCAGTGAGAGGGATAAACCGTTTCATAATGGGTTTTCTCTGAAGAGCAGGTGTAGCCATTCTAAAAGTCTCACTAATAATAGAAACGTCAGCCCCTGTGTCAACAAAAGCATGCACCACAGTGTCCTCAATAACAACTGACACATATCTTTTGTCTACATCAGTCACACACAAGCTGTCAGTAGTACCTGTGTCAGGGTGAATGTCGTTGTCCGTCTGGGCCAAAGAGAAGTTGGTAGCTGACAATTTGCCCTCATTGTCAGCTACTTGTAGTTTCCCTGCTCCCGGTATTGACGTGCAGGGGACTGGAACCGTACCCGGGCCGGACTGGGAGAGCGATGAAGGCGGCCACTTTCATAGCGGCCCGGAGAGCGACCACGGCTAGCATAGCCCCTGTTTGGAGCGTTGTAGCCCTGCGAGTAGCGTTCAGATGAGCTGGTTCGAGCAGGTGACTCCCGTTGGTTGCGTTCCTCGTCATGTGATGTGCGGAAGGAGCTGCGGCGATGTGTGTTCCGGTCGTCCGATGAGTCTCTGCGGCGTGGAGGTGACAGATGGTAGTCATCCGATGAATATCTGCCCTCACCTCGTCCAGCCGAAGCGGAGCTCCGATGACGAAATCCATAATCCCGCCTGTCCTGTCGATATGCGTCCTCACGCTGGCGGTCAACCGTCATTTGTAGCTGATGAACTTTGTCCGCCAGCATTTCGATCGTGTTTGCCATTTTCTTGAAATCATCCCCCGTAGCTGAGTGGACTCCTTGAGGAGCAGGTGAAGGGAGCTGAGTAGACCACCCAGGTGAGACAGCAGGGTAAGCTGGTGTATAAGAAGACTGCACCGGAGCTGGGGATGTGAACACACTAGTAGCTTGGTGAGCAGCTTCAATTTGAATAGCCAACTGTAGCGCAGTCTCCAATGTTTTAACCCCCTGCTCATGACATCGCAGCTGGAGGTATGGGTCAAGTCCAGCAATAAAGTGTCTAAATTTTTCTCCCCGTTTAGCATTATCGCCATAAGTTGGAAAAGCTTCCTCGACCAGACGGCAAATTTCTGCAGCGAACACAGGGAGAGCTTCACCAGGGAGGCGGCTGCGTGCATTAATGTAGCTCTGGAAAGTCGACAAATAAGCAGTTTGTCCAAACACGCTTGGGGCGGCCGTGGTGTAGTGGTAATGGCAGTCGACCCCTGATCGGAAGGTTGGAGGTTCGAATCCCGCATCCGCCCACCATGTGTCGTTGTGTCCTTGGGCAAGACACTTAACCCCGAGTTGCTCCCGGTAGGTCTGGATGGCGCCTTGCAAGGCAGGCTACCACTACCGGTGTATGAATGTCTGAATGAATGGGTGGATGGTTGGTATTGTAAAGCGCTTTGGGGCCCCTCACAGGGGGCTGGAAAGCGCTATATAAATAAGCTCCATTTACCATTTTCAGCTTTTCCTTCGTGGCCGAATAGTCTGTTTTAACTGCATCGGATAAACTGTCCCAGTAACTAAAAGCAGCTCCCCCCAAGTATGTAGGCAACAGTTTCGCCAAACTGTCTTCAGTAGCATCAGGATCAGCCTCAACAGTCACTTCAAAACGTCTACACCATCTTGAAAAATCCTCTTTTCCATCTCCCACAAACACGTGGCTGTACTGTGGCCTAGTACGACCCGCAGCAGAATGAAAAGGTAATTGTTCCCAAAAGTTACTCTCCATCACTGAGTATTAGACGTTGAGACTAGTAGAAAAAAAATTGGAGGAAAAAAAAAAAAGTCCGTCCTCAGCAGCAGCTAAACGCGCCTATCAGCATGTGCAGCATTAGCTATAAGGCTAATAGCATGCTAAGCATGTGCTCACCGCTCCAATCGCTGAAAGCGTCCACAAACCCGCTGCCACCAGTGTAACACCACCGCTTGAGGTGGAGAAGTGTCACGAACACATCTGAAGGTCGTGGGGTGGAGAAGGAGTAACCACGCTGAAAGGGAATAGCTTGGCTGCACGAACTTTATTCAGCTCTTCAATACAACGTCATCCCCTCATGAACGCTGCCCGCGTCTGCGGCTGTCTCGCCCGCTTAACCTGAACACACCCAAAAACCCACGAAGAAGAAGTCTCTTAAAGGCACAGTAACCTAATTACGTAACTGCCCAAATAAATCATCTTACATCAAAATAAATCAACATAAATCATCTTACACTATCATGGTGCATCCTGCAGATGTTGGATGTTGTCTATCATGGTGCATCCTGCAGATGTTGGATGTTGTCTATCATGGTGCATCCTGCAGATGTTGGATGTTGTCTATCATGGTGCATCCTGCAGATGTTGGATGTTGTCTATCATGGTGCATCCTGCAGATGTTGGATGTTGTCTATCATGGTGCATCCTGCAGATGTTGGATGTTGTCTATCATGGTGCATCCTGCAGATGTTGGATGTTGTCTATCATGGTGCATCCTGCAGATGTTGGATGTTGTCTATCATGGTGCATCCTGCAGATGTTGGATGTTGTCTATCATGGAGCATCCTGCAGATGTTGGATGTTGTCTATCATGGTGCATCCTGCAGATGTTGGATGTTGTCTATCAGAGTCAGAGTCAGAGAGTCTTTATTGTCATTTGCACCGCATGTGGTACATGTGATGAAAACGAGATTATGTACACGAGGTCCCAGTTACATCCAACAACAAATGCAAGAGAAAAACAGTAATAACATCTAGAACTAACTAAGAAAAACATCAACTAGTAATACACTAAGCCTAATATAGTGGGAATAAACAGCAGCACGAACATGAGTTTGTATGAGCAGATGGTCACAGATGAACACAGATGAACACAGCAACAAGAAAACAGATCAGCATCAGTATGATGTGATATTTTGCAGTGTTTATTTTTTTATATTTTTTATTTATTCATGAGTCTAACAGCCTCAGGGTAGAAGCTGTTCCTCAGTCTAGTGGTTCTACACTTGATGCTCCTCAACCTCCGTCCTGAGGGGAGTGGGGCAAAGAGTGAGTGTGCTGGATGAGTGAGGTCTTTCATGATGCAGGTGGCTCTTTTCCTGCATCTGGAGGTGTAAATGTCTGTGATGGTGGGGAGACTGACTCCAACAACTTCTGTGCAGCCTTCACCACTCTCTGTAGAGCTTTCCTCTCTGCAACTGTGCAGCCTCCATGCCACACGTTGATGCTGGAGCACAGGATGCTCTCCACTGCACACCTGTAGAAGGAGGTGAGGACTGGGCTGCTCAGACCAGCTCGTCTCAGCCGTCTGAGGAAGTAGAGTCTCTGATGACCTTTCTTGATCAGGCTGGTGGTGTTGTTGCTCCAGCTGAGGTTATCATTCATGTGTACACCCAAGTATTTGTAGCTGGAGACCACTTCCACTGCAGATCCACCTATTTTCAGTGGGGCATGGGTGTGTTTGTTCCTTCTGAAGTCCACAATCATCTCCTTTGTCTTCTTCACATTCATGTGAAGATTATTCTCTTTGCACCAGCTCTCCAGATGTTCCACCTCCTGTCTGTAGCTGGACTCATCATTATCTGTGATGCATCCCACCACAGCTGTATCATCTGCAAACTTAACAATATGACAGCCTGGAAGTGTGGCTGTACAATCATATGTGAGCAGAGTGAACAGAAGAGGGCTCAGCACACATCCCTGAGGAGAGCCAGTGCTGAGGGTGATGGTGGAGGAGGAGAAGTTGTGGATCTTCACGGACTGTGGTCTGTTTGTTAAGAAGTCTAGTACCCAGTTACAAATAGAGGGGCTTAGTCCAAGTGTAGATAGTTTGTCTATCAGAGTTTGGGGGATCATGGTGTTGAAAGCAGATGTGAAGTCCACAAAGAGCAGACGCACGTATGAGTCCTTCTGATCCAGGTGGGTGAGAGCAGTGTGGACCACAGAAGAAATGGCGTCCTCTGTTGATCGGTTCTCACGGTATGCATATTGATGAGGGTCCTCATTGATGTTGACGGTTGCCTTGATGTGGGACATGACCAGTTTCTCAAAACATTTAGCGACTATCGGGGTGAGGGCCACCGGTCTATAGTCATTCAGACCAGTCACTGTGGAGCTCTTTGGGACTGGGATGATGGTCGCGGTCTTCAGGCAGGTGGGAACTGACTCCAGTGCAAGTGAGGTGGTGAAGATGTCAGCCAGCACCTCACAGAGCTGGTCCGCACATTCCTTCAGAACTTTCCCTGGGATGTTGTCTGGTCCGGTTGCTTTATGAGGATTAATCTTTCTGAGACTGCCTCTCACTTCTGCTGCGGACACCCTGAGATGCTCTTCATCTGGTGATGAGGTGAGTCTGGTGCTAGCAGGTCTGTTTGGATCATCAAAACGTGCATAAAACTTATTGAGGGCATCAGGCAGAGATGGGTCCCTGGGGCATTGTTTGTTTTTGCCTTTGTAATCTGTTATGCATTTAATACCCTTCCACATGCTCCGTGGGTCTTGTGAGGTGAACTGTCCCTCGATCCTCTGTGCATACGTGGCCTTGGCCTTCTTAATGCCATCCTTCAGTTCATTCCTGCTCTTTCTCAGTTCCACTTTATCTCCTGACTTGAATGCAGTGTCTCTGGCTGCTAGCAAGGCGTGAACTTCTTTATTTAACCAGGGTTTCCGGTTCGGGTAGGATTTCACATATTTTTTTATGGATACATTTTCAGAGCATGTACTGATGTAACCCAGGACTGAGGAAGCGTATCATGGTGCATCCTGCAGATGTTGGATGTTGTCTATCATGGTGCATCCTGCAGATGTTGGATGTTGTCTATCATGGTGCATCCTGCAGATGTTGGATGTTGTCTATCATGGTGCATCCTGCAGATGTTGGATGTTGTCTATCATGGAGCATCCTGCAGATGTTGGATGTTGTCTATCATGGTGCATCCTGCAGATGTTGGATGTTGTCTATCATGGTGCATCCTGCAGATGTTGGATGTTGTCTATCATGGTGCATCCTGCAGATGTTGGATGTTGTCTATCATGGTGCATCCTGCAGATGTTGGATGTTGTCTATCATGGTGCATCCTGCAGATGTTGGATGTTGTCTATCATGGTGCATCCTGCAGATGTTGGATGTTGTCTATCATGGTGCATCCTGCAGATGTTGGATGTTGTCTATCATGGTGCATCCTGCAGATGTTGGATGTTGTCTATCATGGTGCATCCTGCAGATGTTGGATGTTGTCTATCATGGTGCATCCTGCAGATGTTGGATGTTGTCTATCATGGTGCATCCTGCAGATGTTGGATGTTGTCTATCATGGTGCATCCTGCAGATGTTGGATGTTGTCTATCATGGTGCATCCTGCAGATGTTGGATGTTGTCTATCATGGTGCATCCTGCAGATGTTGGATGTTGTCTATCATGGTGCATCCTGCAGATGTTGGATGTTGTCTATCATGGTGCATCCTGCAGATGTTGGATGTTGTCTATCATGGTGCATCCTGCAGATGTTGGATGTTGTCTATCATGGTGCATCCTGCAGATGTTGGATGTTGTCTATCATGGTGCATCCTGCAGATGTTGGATGTTGTCTATCATGGTGCATCCTGCAGATGTTGGATGTTGTCTATCATGGTGCATCCTGCAGATGTTGGATGTTGTCTATCATGGTGCATCCTGCAGATGTTGGATGTTGTCTATCATGGTGCATCCTGCAGATGTTGGATGTTGTCTATCATGGTGCATCCTGCAGATGTTGGATGTTGTCTATCATGGTGCATCCTGCAGATGTTGGATGTTGTCTATCATGGTGCATCCTGCAGATGTTGGATGTTGTCTATCATGGTGCATCCTGCAGATGTTGGATGTTGTCTATCATGGTGCATCCTGCAGATGTTGGATGTTGTCTATCATGGTGCATCCTGCAGATGTTGGATGTTGTCTATCATGGTGCATCCTGCAGATGTTGGATGTTGTCTATCATGGTGCATCCTGCAGATGTTGGATGTTGTCTATCATGGTGCATCCTGCAGATGTTGGATGTTGTCTATCATGGTGCATCCTGCAGATGTTGGATGTTGTCTATCATGGTGCATCCTGCAGATGTTGGATGTTGTCTATCATGGTGCATCCTGCAGATGTTGGATGTTGTCTATCATGGTGCATCCTGCAGATGTTGGATGTTGTCTATCATGGTGCATCCTGCAGATGTTGGATGTTGTCTATCATGGTGCATCCTGCAGATGTTGGATGTTGTCTATCATGGAGCATCCTGCAGATGTTGGATGTTGTCTATCATGGTGCATCCTGCAGATGTTGGATGTTGTCTATCATGGTGCATCCTGCAGATGTTGGATGTTGTCTATCATGGTGCATCCTGCAGATGTTGGATGTTGTCTATCATGGTGCATCCTGCAGATGTTGGATGTTGTCTATCATGGTGCATCCTGCAGATGTTGGATGTTGTCTATCATGGTGCATCCTGCAG